>SNQJ01S0024021.1:275260-290329 GCA_010110895.2 Picea sitchensis
AATTCGTACCTTTTGTGTATGTGGCACATTATGTAGATCAAATAATTGCTCCATCTGAAGTATCCATGTGTTTGGGTCCTTGCCATCAAACTTCCTCATATCGATCTTAGGAACGTGGTTGGTATTCAACCCAAAGTTGGAGTCTCTCCATTCTTGATTCACCTTCCTTGTTTCCTCATCATGAATTTCATGGGATACATTTTCTCTTTCAGGTGTCCTCTCTATTAGAACATTTTTCAATCCTTCCATGATCTCCCCTTATAAATAATCCATCTTAGTATTTATTGCCTCAAACTTAGCTTTTTTTGAATACATCATCTCTTGTAGTTCATCTTTTGTTACTGTCTTCTTTTGTAAATCATTTATGTCCCTACGCATTTCTTCACCTTCATCAAGAGTCCAAGTAGGATTGTCTAGAGGCTTATTTGGTGTAGAAGTTCCCTTTTTTGGTGGCATGTTGGCCAAGTATCACTTTAAACCTTGATTTTGAGGTGGTTCTGCTAGACAATCTTCCTTTTATTGTATCTCCAAAATTTCGGCCCTTCTGAGTATAAACTTTTATTTTTTATAGGTCTCTGATATTTATTATATTCAATTCCATAGGTCTGATAAAAATTGGATGTGCCAAGTGGAATTTATGGTAACTTCCCCACAACTTGTTGTTTTGGCCTTTCCAGGAGATCTCACTTGTATAGCGTGCCCCACACAAAATAATTGATATAAAATTCTGAAACTTGTACCAGAACTACTACGTTCTGTCCACTATCCAATGCAACTAGTCTCACTCAATTCGGATACTCTAGGAAGAATTTATGATTGTTTTACCCATAACACCTGCTTGAGACTATTCAATAGGACTAGTCAGATACCCTATCTTCCATAGGGTGTATATACACATTTACTATGACCGAGAAGATGAAATTGCTACCACAGATACCTTACTAATTTCTGAGAATAGCCTCTGGATTTTAGGATCTTAAACATTACAGAAATTTTTCTATAGCGAAAATTCCGCAATGACTCATTTCAGGATTATTCCAGAACCCTATCTTAAAAAGGCTTTATCTCTGAAAGTATAAGGCCTCAGGTGATTAATTTTTAATCCAATGGACCTTGATCCATCTACTAAATATCCTCCAAGACGTTCCTTCTGAATCATTGTAGAAAAAAAATTATAGCAAAAATGCCACGATGTCTCAGATGTAGCAGCGAAACCACAAGACCTTGAGCTCTGATACCATATGTTAAGAACCAAATATAAATATAGCATAGAAAAACCTTAGAATAAGTACTCAACGCCTTGAAAAAGAGATAATTTCAGATAATAAGCCTCTTAGAGGGGGAAATGTCCTTTTACCCAACATAAATGTTCAAGTACAAGATGATTCCAAATGAAAATGTCTCATTGGTATATATAGGAGAATAGGAGGTATAATTACAAGTAATGGAATAAAGCTGACATAAATAAAATAACATTACTAATGTAATATGCCCCAATTAAGGGGTAATGAGCCAATATTAGGGCTTAACAGTTTGATGGAAATGAATCTCAGGTTGGTGATTTGGTTTGCATTATGTTAGAGGATACATTATCCAAATCCATGAAGCTTCCTCAGTAAGGATAACATTGGTTTAAAAACAATCCCGTGGAACAGGGGTCCTGGGATCGAATCTTATGTTTGACTAGCCAAAAGCCAGATTGGAAGGGAGTACCAACTACATGGATCACAGAGAAATAGAAGAACCTCATGTTCGTACTACATAAAATCATTACCTATGAAGGATGGTATGTAGTCACATTTTTTAATCATATTCTCCGTTTATTTCACTTTGAGGATGGTCAACATCTGAATTTTCCATTTTATCTTCATCAAAGCTTGGCTCATATGGCTAAATAAATATAATAAAACCCTAAGAATTTCCATCATAGTTTGTATCATCACAGGTTGGTCAATATTTTAATTATGGAAGAGTTGAGGCAATGAAAAGAAAATTAGGATATTTTTTTTTATCTAGAAATGGGTTTATTATCGGAGGGGGTGCATAGGGGAATATACCCCAGGTACATGTTATTGTCCTTAATTTTAACATCAAGAATGATAGTGAAGTCCTAAACTCCCGTGGCGTTGAGGACTTCACAATTCAAAATAATTCCCATAAGAAAACTCTCCCAAGAATAAAATACCATCCTGACATCCCTATGAAATCCATTGTTCCTATCCCTATCATCTAGCCAAACCCTACCCCTATCATTCTGACTCTTGTTGTTCCCATTACACCCACAATTTTCGTCAAAATTACAAGAAGGTTACCATGATCATGGCTTAAGAAAACCCCAAAGCATCGAAACCCAATCCTTCATGCTCAATAAAAAATACGATTCAATTAGATCTAGAACCCATTCCTATTGAATAAAGCAATGTTGAACATCAAATATCCTTGATTAATGTGTTCAAAAGGTCTGAAAATAAATCGTCCAAGTGTGACATACCTGAATGCTCATCCTCACTCCAATTTGTGCCTCATGATGTTAATAATACCATTGATTACTATGATCCTCCCCAATTTCGTGATGATCGATCCATCTCATTGAGACTTGAAAGAAAAGATCGATGCATTGACATCCTGAAGGCTGAAGTTGAAGACCTAAAAGTATTTGACAGTTGTATCAAGAGTGAGAGTGAAAATCTGAAGGAAGGGTGTGCCCAATTGCAGAGGCAAGTTGGTGAATTAAATGTGCATAAGGATAAACTTCAGAAGCTTGTCAAAAGGAAGCATATCCAGATTGAGTCATTAGCTTCATGAAATCAAAGTTTAGAGAAGAAACTCAAGGTATCCAAAGGAAATAAGGCACCAAGAGTTAATATATCCATTGGAACTTGATCAAATATAGGGTTATAAACTTATCATATTTGAGGACTTTATATCAGGTTACCATCTGCATTTACATATATATGTTTTATTTGTGTGAGGACACTCAAAACCTCAGGCATGGGAGAGATGTTGGGCTCCCAAATTAATGCCATTTGACCCTTTCCCCTTTCAATACCACTTCTACCATTACAAAAACCACTCTTTCATAACATTTTTCCTAAAATGGTCATCCGAGGATCATAAGGTGAATATGATGACTTATTATGTGTTTTTCCATAGTATTTGATTAATTAGAGGATTAAAATCAGATTATTTCTAATGATGGTTAATGAAGCCAGGTCTTGTAACCCGAGTTGTCGTTTATCATATATCGAGGCTTCTAGAAGAGAATGCAAGAAGTGGGTTTTCTTCACAACAACTTCAACATGCTCTCAAGTTATTAACATTGGTTCTAAAAAGCACAAGAAAGGCACCAGGTAATAGTCAAATTTCTAATCAATTGTCCCCAAGTTGGAGTGCCATCGACTAAATCAGTCTGAGAGCGTGAGTTGGAGATATTATCATGTATTTCATGTCATGAGAATATCTTCTGAATACTTCTAGAAGTTTTCTTCTTGTGTAAAAGATTAATTGAGTCAATTGTTGTATTGTCGATGAGTTTGATGCATCAAGATAGGGATCCATTGGATCGACCTATGTATACTTAGAATTGTCATGTATGAATCCATGTTAAGGATTGTGTGAGAAGAAGGTTGAATTTATGATTTTTGAATGTGATTTTCAATTGAAGGCGAGAGTTGGGAACGTCCATATGATACAATCAATGAGTTTGTAGATCGTTATGACTATTGCTATGTATTAATATTATGTGTTGATTAATAAAGGAATGTTGTTATGAGAATTTTTGTGTTCCAAGTCCAATTTTCTTCTGTATACTCTTAACGCAGTGACTCGCTGACTGACTAGGGCCCACCACGTCCGGTTTTCGTTTCCTTCTCTGTTAGTATAGGCATGTGTTATTTTGTTGCAGAGGTAAAATTTATTTCATTTTTATTTAAAGCTTTAGTCTTCTTTATTCTTTCATTTTGCAAATATATATTGTTACATATAACTCTATTATGTTCTTTGATTAAGAGGTGCCCAATTTTGCATCAACATATTGGCTTCATTGAATTGTTCAAAATCCATAAGTGAAGGATGCTAACATGGTACTCTATTCTAGCGCTCATCATAGAAGAATTTGTCATATTAGATTGCTATGTGCTTGACGTTCTTTCCAATATGATTTGTGTAATCTCAATTTGGTAATTTGCTATATTAATTGTGATTTGAAATAATTTGGATCATGTTATGAGCATAACTATATAGTAGATTTATTTTAATCTTGAAACCCTCAGTGTCATTATATGAAATTGCTTTGATATACACAATGACTTAATTACCAGTGCTTTGGTTTGATCCAATATCAAGCATAAAAAACAACCATTGTGTCGTCTTCCTCAAAAGAGTTCAAGTTGTCTTTTAAGATACAAGGATATATCATTTAAAGATTCCAAGATTGGTATCATATTTTGGATTGTGCATATAACCTTGCTTATGATTTGACTGATTGGATTGATCTCCATAATTATTTATTTTCCTTCTAGTTTATTACTTGAATGCTTTTGATTACAGGTAGTTTAGTATCTAATTTAAGTTATAATTCTTTACATGCTTTTTTTCATAGATGAAGTGTTGTTGAAGGTAGGAACAAGTTGCTTCTTAACAATTAGGGGTTAAATATTAAGTGAAAAATAGTAATCCTTCGGTCCAGTAAGTAAACTTTTGTTTTTCTACCCAATATATATAGATTTCTTTGTTTTATTTACAAAAAACATTATTTCCCATAGAATAAGATATCGTTGATAATCATCTTAGTGTATTAACCCGTGCACATATAATGTTAGCATCTCTAAGTTTACGCCCCCAGATTGATGATTACATGTTCAACAATTAAGTCAATTAATTAGCTTGACACTCCTTACCTTAACTTATGGAAAAGGCATATCAACCTTGAAATGAGTGCTAAAGTAGTTGGGTAGACTTCATTTAGTGCCAAGTGGTAAGTGAAAAAAATTCATATTTATTCCTTGTGTTTGGAAAGTGAGAGAATCATTCTCACCATCATTCTAACCTAGTATGAGATACAAGAGGAGGGGAATGAAACCTATAATAGAGGTTGAATTGTGATTGTAATGGGAATTAAACTTAGAGTTAGGCTATTATGTTGTCTGCGTGTAATTTTGTTGTGAAATTTCCATTGTGAAACCATGTAGATCCAAGGATTGATATTTTCCTGGCCAATCTATGCTAGATCCTAGAAAAAAGTGTGATAGCTTGAGCGATTGCATTGCAAATAAAGGGATCCAATTCTGTGGGTTGTGCAAACTAAAGGGGGAAAGAAAGTTGGTGAGTTGATATGTTTGGGTGAGTGAATAGTTTGTGTAATTATTGGGAAATTGGGTAAAGAGAGGGAGTGCTTGTTTGTCCTTATGGACTCATAGCCCCAGCTCGACAGTGCCCTATTGCATAAAGAACTAGTGCAACAATGTCGATGGCTTGGAGGAATGCCCCACATCAACAACCAATTGTGTGATCTTTCTTCAAAATATAAATATCTACTTTAATGTGTTTATTATGAGTTTATGATGTGTACTTCACTAATTTAATGTCTTGTTATTTTAATGAATTATCTACATGCTTAATTATAAGTAAATTAATGTAAAATGTATGAGTTTGTTGGTCATATTGCATATATAAGGAATCATATAACAAGACAAAGAAAAATTGTATTAGAGTTATCATTAGTTATGGTGAATTTGATGGAAATTGGTGAATATTTCCAGTTCCCCACCATCCCAACAAGCATAGGTGTGGTTGGGTGTGTTATCGAACCAATTTCTACCATTGCAACTGCAAAGATCCAAAAATAATATTAAGAGAAGCTCAAATAGGTGGACAGCCTCTTACATTCACAAATGTGGGTAAAGGGGACCCCGCTACATTTCATTGTTGGCGACAATAGCTAGAAAAATCTGATCTCAATTGAGGTCATCAAGAGATTGAATATACCAACGAAACCACACCTTCAACCATACATCATCAGTTGGTTGAACCAGGGACAAGACCTCCATGTCAGCAAGTAATGTCACATGTTCTATGGCATCAATCCCTTTAAATATGAGGTGTTATGTGATGTTTCCCCACTTGAAGTTTTTGATGTTCTTTTAGGACAACCCTATATGTGGAAACACCATGTTGTTTATGAGTCCAGGCCTTGTAGTGTCATTGTTACTTTAGGAGGCCAAATCTACATGGTACCAAAGGTAGTTCTAACTACTATGGTTTCCTTGATCTTGGAAAAGTAGTGTCGAAAGGTAATCTCTAAGATAAATTTTTTTTTCGTATTCATGGTTTGGATGGAAGGTGAATGGAAGGTCATTGTGACTTCAACCGCATCAACACGTGAACTCTCTACATAGTATAATCATTTGGACAAGATTGTAGAGGAATACAAAGATGTCTTTTCTTCACCTATAGGGGTGCCTCTGTACTACTAGGTAAAACATTCAATTCACTTGATACCTAGTGCTATTTTACCTAATGGCCCAATATATAGATCCTCTCTTATAGAGAATGTGGAAATAAAATGTCAAATTCACAAGGTCATCCAAAAGGGACACATTTGACCAAGCTCCTCACCTTGCAAGAGATCAATTATATTGGTGCAAGAGAAGGATGGGACATGGAGAATTTGTATTAATTATAGAGCCATGAATAATATCACTATTAAGAACCAATACTTGATTTCCCGGATTGACAATCTTCTTGATCATCTTAAGGGTGCCAAGTTATTTAGTTAGATTGATCTAAATTCAAGCTACCACTAGGTCCTAATTGAACAAACAGATCTATGGAAGACCACCTTTAAGTATAAAGAAGGCCAATTAGTGTGGTTGGCCATGCCTTTTGGCTTAACTAATGGTTCGACAACCTTCATGAGGATGATGGATGATATATTGGGAACTTTTACAAAATATTTTGTGGTCATATATTCAATGACATCCTAATCTTGAATAGAATTTAGGTACAACATTTGTAGCACATTCAAAAAATCGTGAGAACTTTATGGAAACACATGTTATATTTCAATATAGAGAAATGATCATTTGTCATCTAGAGAATTCAATATCTAGGATATGTCCTGGGTGAACATGGGATGCATGTAGACCCAACGAAGATCCAATTCATTTGTGATTTCCCAACCCTGGTGACTCTAACATAGCTCTACAAATTCTTGGGCTTTGCCAATTTCTACCATAGGTTCATGTTGGGCTTCTCTCATATTTCTTGGCCCTTAAGCCAAGTTCCTAAGGGTGGAACTAAATCCAAGTTTCTCGGTTTGAGTCACAATAGAAAGAATTTGAAGATCTAAAAGACAACCTCTCCTTGGCACCAATTCTCACTCTTCCAAACCTGGAACAACCATTTGAGATTAAGACAAATTCCTCTGACTATGCTATTAGTGTACTATTCACTTAGCATGGAAATAGAGTGGCCTATCACAATGAGACACTCTATGATGTTGTTTGCGGGTATCCCACCTGTTAGAACAAATATTGAAATTTCTAAACTTTGTGTCCATGCCATTTTTTTCAAGTTGTGCTAGCTTTAAATCCTTGTCGCCTGGTTTAAGCTTTTTAGCCATAGTAAACCTCTAAACCTTTCACCATTGTCGTCAAGCTTCTCTACTATCAAAATCTCAAAACCTTGCATCGAAATTTGTCAAAAGTTTCAAAGCTTCACATCCAATTTGTCAAGGCCCTCCCATCTCTCTTTGTTCACAATTCCTCGAAAAGGGTCTTAAAAAAAAACACCAAGTTGCATTTGTTTTGTTAAACCAAGCTACAGTTCTTTTATATATAAAATTAAATATAAATTATATTTTATCATTATTTTAAAAGTTTGGTAAAAAAAGGGTTTAATTTATTCAAACCTAGGTTGTATCTAGACATTTGAGTTATCAAATATATCCAAACCCATATAATATCCCAAATCCAAATGTAGAGCCCGATAACATGCTCTTGCGCCAAGTATTTTTATGTAAAAAGTATTGGGCCAATTACCATCAATCTCCAGTATCCATCCATTTATCATGAATTGAATACCAAGGTCACATCACATGCCAAGTCGAAAGACAACATTCATAAGGCACCAAGTGGAGAGTTCACAAGAAGCCAAAGTATTGCAGTACGCATTGACCAAGATTGGAGAGACCAACACATACAAAGAGAAAACAAATATAAGTACTCGCACGAGGGTGTTAAATCAAATGATAAAGTTCAAAATGTTATTTTCAACTGAGCTAGGCTAATTATCGAATGAACTGCAATGGTATTTTTAAATTTATATGTAGACAGATGAGGCTTATTCATTGTCCACTTCTTCGTTCCATGTGTTTCAAAATAGGGGGAGAAAACACAGTATTAATCAATAAATAAACTAGATTGGAATAGATTCATGTTGTGGCGTTTGTGGAAATCCCTTGCAATTTTAAATACAGGTATATGCACAAGTATCCGACCATCAATATCAAACGCAAATCAACGCCATTCGGGTACTTCGGGCCTTCCAACCTGCACGAAGTTTAATCACTCCCCAATAGGTCCGAAGTCAAGGTTCCTTTCACTAATTTCCATTTTTCTCACCATTCCAAATGCTAGGTTCCATTTCGGGATTTTGACCACTGGCTGAATTCATTTTCCATTTCTCATTTCACTAGAAGGCCAAAGGCCCGAAGTTAGGGTTCCATGGGTAAAAGTTCCTCTTGGTTATATTCGCTTATTTGCAAAGCTATTTGTTGTTAAAGGTTGTCAATATGATTATTATGTTTTGGTTATGGATATACTGGGTCTAAGTCTATGGGGTGTTTGGAATACTTTTGGTCAATGAATTTTGATGAAGATGGTGGCATTTCATTGTTGTTAAAATTGTTTTCATATTCGAGAAGATGTAATCAATAAAACATGTCCATGAGGATGTGAATACTGAAAACGTTTTGCTTGGTTCACCAGAGACATCAGATGAAAATAAACTTTTTCTTGTTGATCTTGGGTTGGTAATAAAGAACATATCTAGGATCCTTAATCTTTCCTCGAACTAGTTTCCCTGATTGAATAATATCTCGAAAAGGCATAATGGGGAGTCTAAATGTGAGATAAGTCATATTGCCTATGTGAAACTTATATTGCTTAAGATCTCTGTTGTCAACGGAATTTTAGTGGGTAGACTAAAACAATCCCCTGCTTCATAAGATTGTATCAATATCAACACAGAATCCATCGATGATATTCCTCTTCCTCATGCTCAACTTGGCCTCTTATCCACTTTGGAGATCGCTATCACTCAGGGATAAGAGTCAAGCATCATATCTAGATTTCAAGACATAAAAATAACGAGTCGCAGGGTACCTGGTAGCATTGCGAGCAATTGGCGATGGGGGATTTGTGATGTGCGAGTCTGTCTCTGTCAAAGAACAACACCTATTATTGTATTGGATGGGATTGGGTTATGGAAGTTGCAGGGTTCAAACTTATCTCCTCTTGGACGAAAATAACACTCAGTCCATTACCTTCCTGTTTGTTGGATGGTTTCATAAGTAGAATGGTAAGTAGTGTTAGAGATAATGCTTTCATTAATGTTGTGTACTGAGTCGGGGGATTTGGTTTGAGGTTTTGTAGGATATTGTTGAGATATTCTCTCAACCTACATCTCCATATTTGGAGTTAGTTGGATCTCACTCCAACTATATATACTTATTGTATTTTGATGTGTTAAGGTAATACAAACTATTATTTTGTGTGAGTTAATTGTGCAATGGATGCTCTATCAATTTCTAATTTGGTATCAGAGCCTGTTCTGGCTTGATTCCCTCATAGGAAGGACATGAAAATGTGAGAGAGGTAATTGTAAATCTTCTATAACATAGTAGGATTAGTGTAGGTGTGTGAGTGATTGATAGAGTGCATATATTTTTGTGTGTGAGCCACGTTCTGTAGAACGAGAGAAGATTTGCCACCTTAGAAGAAGTCATTGAAGGAGAAATTTGCAGATCGTTGTGGTTGTTATGGTGTGTTAATGGTTTTCGCTGGATAGACAAAAATTTGGTAGAGGTTGTGCGTGAGAGGACTGTTGCTCGGAAATTGCTAAAATTGTTGCAATCTTGTTTTTCTGTTGTAGCATGAGAAACACTACAAAAAGAGAGAAAATCTGCCTGCTAATTTGTTGGACAGAATAGATCACTGGTGATATAATTTAAGCTGAGCATTGAAGAGATAAATATCAGATCTGTGGTCCAAATCACATCTTGAGTGAAAGAGCTTAAGAGAGTCATCGTTGACTTCTGTGTGTTGGAGAACTATTGTGTATGTCACTCTTAAATATTTGGAGGATCTGGCATGTGGTAGATCACTATTGAATGTGAATGGAGGAGGATTTGTTCTGTATTTGTTGCCACCATCTACATAAGAATAGTATATCGATCGTGGAGCTGCTGGGAATTTCGTTATTTCATGCCCAAAATTTTTATTAATACATCAATGAGGGGAAGTATAATGTCATTGAATTTATTTCTTTCAACGACCCATGAAAAACATTGTCCAAAGAATAGAGGAATCAATAATGTGTGGGGAATTATTTGGTGTGGAAATTTTCATAAGTTATAAGTTCTCTATCAAATATGTATTAGCACATGTTTTTTGGTTTGTAAAATTTTGTAATGTAGAACCAAAATTATAGAACAGACTAGCATAATTTTAAATTGATGGTTCTCCACGGCGTGAGAAATGTTGGCCCTTGACCAAGTTTTGAAGGATCTGGTCAAGTTTGACCTATTTTCGGACTTCGGTAGCCTGTCGAAGGATGAGAGCAAGACGAAGCAGAGATCGCGGGATCTCAACCCCTTTTTGGGTCCTTTTTGGGATCTGGGAATATGTAAGGGGTATGGGATGTCAGCCTGTGGGTTTTACCCACGATTAGGCCTATTTTGTATGTATAAATAGAAGGATAGGAAATGTAAGAAGAATTGTGAGTGTGTGTGCAAGTTGACTAAGTGCTAAGAGATTGGATCTGTCTGATCAAGGATTGTAAGACTTCGTGCATACTGTGTGAGACTTGCAGAGCTAAGTGCAAGTCATTGTAGCTAGACTGTGGAAGGCTTTGTGCTGGAACGCAAGGAAGAAGGATCTAGAGAGCTGCGCAGATCTTATTTCCTATGTGGAGTAGGGTTTTTGAGGCTTTGTGCATGTAACCCATTGAATAAGCTAATAAAGAAGAAGAGTTGGTGGACGTAGCCCCATGGGGGGATGAACCACGTAAATACTGTGTTATTATGCTCTGTGCAATGTTCTAATGTATTTGTGTGTTATTTGCTAAGTGTTGGATAAAGATAGATAGATAGAGTTGTTGATGCTTGGTGCTTATGATGAATCTGGATGTTAGACCTAACATAGATGGACGTGCTTAGTGATTGAACTTACTAGATCTGATATATTTATTTATGCCAAGTGCTTAATCACTTTAGAATGATGCTTCGACACTCTGTTTTATATGTGAAGTAGACAATGGGTAAATAATGATGAACTAATAGTGTTAAGTGATCTATTAAGTATTATAATCATAGATCTGTGTCACAGCTAAGGTTGCAGACACTCGAGTCTTGCAGCCACCCCTGCCTCTACCTCGGGTGAGACTTCATCTGCTTCACAGGTGTTGCTGAAAGGGTCGGTAGTTAGGGTTTTGTTGGTGCGTTGTTGTAGCGTTGAACGCTGGGTTTGCCCCTGTGCCAACAAATGGTTATGTTGTCAGGACCTAAAACTATGATTGTTGGGAACTGAAGAGAAGTTCTGCGTGTAGATCTACTGCTAAAGTGCGCAGTATCGGACCTAAAACTATGATTGTTGGGAATTGAAGAGAAGTTATGTGCGTAGATATACTGATGAAGTGCGTAGTATAGGACCTAAAACTGTGATTGCTAGGAACTGAGAAAGAAGAATCTTTGTGCAAATATTCCACCTGAGATTGTGAAATCTCTATGCGTAGATTTGTTGTCCCGGTACGCAACATTCTACTTGACCTGAGGAGCTCTGTACCAAGAAAAAAGGTCATATCTAAAGAAAAGAGGTAAGATCTGTAAGCTATGTTCTCTGATACAGATAAGAATAGTGAAAAGTTATAGATCTGAATGCTTTGTGCTTTGTAGAAGTAAGATTAGTGGAAATTTTTGTTTCAAAAGTCTGAATCTAGGTATGTTTGATAGATTCTATCCTATCTTGAAAACTAGGGTATTAATAGATGAAATAAGATTTGATATGAATAGTGAAAAATATGTTATATCTATGCATAGAAATAATGTTTGGACTAATAAGTATATGCAGGATCCTAGAAAGAATTTTTTGCAGGTTAGCTACCATGATCCTAGTACGCAGTACAGGAAAGGTTGGGGATCATTTAAGAGAAAGAGAGGATTAAATATTTGTTACAATTGCAGAAGACTGGGACATATTGCTAAGGAAGGCCTTGGGAAAAGACCCAGTTGTCTTTGTTGTAAAGCTATGGACCATGAAGTGTTGGATTGCCCTAGAATGATTGCTAAGCTAGAAGGAATGAATTTGAATATAGAAAACACTAAGGTAGATCTAGAAATAGCAGAACCCAAAAAATAATCAGAGAAAGTATTGCTACAAATAAACGAAACCCTGAATGACCACCGACATGTCAGATTATCAGAGATCTTCAAAGAAAAATAATGCCTTGAAGCAAGAATATGATACTTCGACGTTGACTGCGTTCTGGATGAGGAAACATAGGTGAATATTATGACAGAAAGAAATTGGGAACTTTTAGGAAAGCCTGCTATGATTCCTTCATTAGGAGGAATAGGGTTATTCAGAGGAAAGATGATAAACCTATGTGGAAGGCTCACTCAGATACCTATGTTTGCCAATGGAACTTTGACATAAGAAGATTTTGAGATTATTATATTTAGCAAAGACAGCGCCCCATTTACCATGTTATTAGGAAACACTTGGATTGACAGAGATCGAGCCAGACGAAAGGAAGAAGAAGAAGGTTTGGGGCAAAAGAAGCAAGAATTAAAAGATTTCATGACTAGAAGGATCACACACTTGATCGAAGAACATCCGAACAGATTGAAGCTATTTAACACTAGAGACCCGGATGTTGAAGTTGCAAGAACACTAGAGGATCCACATAACATTGAAGTACCTATCCCAAACAAAGAAGAAGTATTATCCAAGAACCCTAGGGAAGAATCTCAAAAGCGCGAAGTGACTAGGTCAAAAAAAGACAAAAATCAGAATGGAAAAAGGAATATCGAGATGAAGATCACTGGAAATAAGGATAGAAAGTTAAGTAAGAAGAGAGACAAGATTGATAAGTTGTAGAAGGCTCCAGAGGGAACCTCGCAGAAGGAAAATTTGAAAAATTGGAGCTTCGCCAGGATATCAGGACAACGACACATGGCACTTCACCATGGTGAAACAATATATCCATTGGGGACATTATAACCATTAGATCAATGCTCTGAACGGATAGAAATCCATTTACAGCCAGCCAACGCACTATCTGACCGTTGGGACTGCGCCATAGTGGATAGAAACGCGTTAATGAAGGCCTCACACCCGTTGCAAGCGACCCGTTGTCGAGTTACCTATTTATCCCACCGCGCCACACACCGAAAACACTTTTTCCAATTGAGAATTTGAGCCCTCAGACTAAGTTGAGTTTATACAATGATCATCGTGCTTTTTCTCTCTATCTCATTAATGTGTCTAAGCCACCTCCCGAACCTAATATTTTTAACCCCGAGCGTGTATGTTGGATGAGTTGAGCACTGCAGAAAAATTTGTTGAGGAAGTTTTGATTGAACACATGACTGAAAGAGTCATGTCGATGTCTACATGTATACAAGAATCATCCACGAGAGGACTGCCAACCTCTCCATCCACTGCTCATGGAGCAGGACCATCCCAACCGTCCAATGAGAAGTGAACTAAGCACATGGATGACTTAGCGAATGCTAAACTGATCTAGACTATCTTACCCACCTATATACCACCTTTGAGCAGTGTTGTAAATCGTGACAACGTACATAGATATTTTGAGTACGCCTTAGTCACTGCATACCTCCCGAAGGGGATACGCATAGTGTGTGAAGACCAAGATAAGATCGCAGCATTGAAGTTTAGCGACTTCAACCTTGGATCAGATTGCAAAGTCTACAACATGTTATCCCCACATAAGTATCTGACTAAAAGAAAAGGGAAAAATTCAAAGGCAATTCCCCAAGCATAGACCCATAACCTCGCGCAGTCCACCCTACTCAACGTCATGGAAATTCCCCACTTCGGAAGACACCAAGAGGTGAATGCATGTGTCAAGCTATTGTTGTCTTATTACCATGGCGGATACTTGTGGCTAAACCACCGTATCACAGTTGATCCGACCTTGATCAATCAGATCATGGGCTTGAGTATGCAAGGACCCGACCCTGTTATCGGACTAATCGGTAGGTGCAGACACTAACAGATCTCCCTAGATCCACCTAGATCTAGAACAAAACAGGAAAGAACATGACACTTTCCTTAAGTTTTAAATACTGAATTTACTAACTAAAGAGGGATAGGTGACATACCGTTTAAACATCACTTCCTCTCGCTATCGCCATCCTAGCTCTGTTCCAATACTCATACAATGATGAGCCTGCAAAAGAATGCAACCAACCAAAGTGATAGCAATAGCATAAACTCAATATAAACCTATGTATGTGATCAAGGAATCATACAATAAAACACAACAAGCTTTATAGGAAAGAATCATATTACTATATCATATTAAATGTGAAAGAGAGATTACAACCATGGCCTTGATGTCGTAAGATCCCTTCCAACTGTCCTTCTTTCCCCACACACTTTCACTCCAAGAATTCTGAGAACATAGATCTGATGATATTCACAATCTATCTTGACAAAGCAAATCTCAAATCCACTCCAACCAAGCTAATAATTCCAAGCCAACCAAAGCTAACAAGCTCAAGAACCCCTTCTCCATGAGAGCTCCTCTCCTTTTATAAGTTGA
>SNQJ01S0024021.1:319929-335133 GCA_010110895.2 Picea sitchensis
TCCATTACATTTGACCCTTTGGTGGAGAAAGTTGTAGAATGTGAGAAATCCTTTGGCAAGAAGTTAGTTTAGTCCACCGGTGAGACTATGTGCCTTGCTCAAAAAGGGAAGAATCGACCACATGATTCTTCTAGAGGAGAAGGAAACAAAAGAGGACTTGGAAAAAATAATTTCAGAGGCAAGGGGTAGACACAACCAAGGTGAGATATATGATCTTCATTGTAACTGATGCAGAAGAAATGAGTCGTATGAAGAAAGGAATACAAAATAACATGGGAGAAGATCAAAGACATATAGAATTAGAAAGAATACAAAAGTAAAACATCAAATTCAATGAAAGGTAAATGAACTAAATATGTTCATTATATTTATTGGAGTAATTGAAGATTTTTTTAACACTTCATTTTCTTCTTGGATAGATGAATGGCTTCTTAACACAAGTTAAACCTACCACATGAAATTTTGGAAAGACTTCTTTGAAGATTTCAATGAAAATGTATATGGGAAAGTTTATTTTACAGATAAATCAAGTATCAAACCTTCGAGAATTGGAACCATCAAGCTTAAATTGCCTGGAATCTTGAATTTTCTTTTGCATGATGTGCTCTATATTCTTGAGTTTTGAAGGAACTTGTTTTCTCTTGTGCACATATGATGACAAGGCCACTCTATTAGTATCTTCAGTGGAAAATTTAAAATAAGGAAGACTTTTGACAACACAGTTTTCATGGCCGGAGTGGAAGATGGAGGACTGTTGAAGTTGAAAGGGACATCTGCACATGCACATAATTCTTCATACCTCTTTCATCATAATCAAAGTAAAATGCCATCTAGTCTCTTTTGAAATGCTATATTTGGTCACATTAATTATGACAACCTTAATTTGCTGAAAAATAATGGTGTTTCTAGTTTGCCTACTATTCCTAGGAACTTGAAGCAATGTGATGCTTGTATCCTTGAAAAGAATAAAAAACAACAATTTCTTGATTCTACTTCTAGGGAATGTAGAAAAATTGAACTGAAACATTCTGATTTGTGTGGACCCATGCGTATTCCATCTACAAATGGCAATAACTATATCATATATTTTGTCAATTATTACACTAGGATGTGTTGGGTGTACTTGTTGAAAGAAAAACCACAAGCTTATGAAACTTCTAAAAATTTTCATTTATGCATCCAAAATGAAGCTCAATCTCATATTGGATCTCTTCACACTAATAATGGAAGAGAATATACATACTAATTAATTTAAAAGTAGTTGAACCAAAATCAGATCAAACATCAAATCACAGTTCCATATAATCCTCAACAAAATGGTGTCTGTTAGCGCTCAAAACATTTCCTTTAAATTTTGAAGCATCTTCATCAATTTGTGCTTGATTCACCAAATTCCCAATCTCTTTGGTCGGTATCATAACTTCCAATTCCTTCATTGAGTCTTGACAAACTCCCATTGATCGATTTTTCCCAATATTCTTGTGACTCTGTCTTCTGATCTGATTTCCTATCATGAAAAAATCATTACTAAGCCTATTATTGTCATACCTTTTTCATTAGATCCTAAGATTTTTATGTTTTAAAAAAAATTATAAAGTCTTTTTATAAAAAGGTAAAATCTTTTATAGAAAAAAGTGGTGTGTGCACTTAAGTGCTTCATTCCTAAACCATCCTTATACCTAAGTCACCATCCATATGCCAAAGTCTACAAATTACACATGTCGAGCACAAGTCAACACACAAACCAACACAAGCCCAACGCAAGCGCCAAGCTCTTTCTTTTCCAAATGTCTCATCAAATTATTTTAATGAGACTTAACGTATATAAACATGGAACCTTCAAATTTCCCGATTCATGTGGGAAATTTTTTCATGAGTAAAATAAATGAAAAACACAAAAATAACACACAGTTAGTCATATGGCATGCCATAGGTTGGACGACATGTCTTTGATTTGAAAGAGTAGATGTTAAAAGTTTCAATATGCTAGCTCAAATCCAGGTGCCAAGAGATCGTACAGAGGTTGATTTCGATATCCAGTTGTTTGCAGAGATTGAGGTGTATTTCACCAAGCTAACAGGTTTGAAGTCACAGGTGTCAATCTACATAAGTGAAGGGTTGTGTCACACCCACACGCACAAAGAAGGAATACAATCACAACAAATCATGACCTTCATTTTCCAGTTGCCAGAACAAAGGGTCAAATGTTGAGATGTGGAAATACATTGATTGTGCTAAGTTTCAAACTTGAGTAAAACACAACAAGGATATATTCTCAATTTCCTTCATGTATAAACTCAGACATGAGCAATTATTCCAATACAAACATGTGGACAAAATCAAACTAATATAGGTTGTCCCCGAGGTAATCTCAGGTAAATTATATGCAAGGATGGAGGTAGATGTTTGAAAATGTGGAGTTATATTGTATTGCGCTTCTTTGTGGAAATTTACCATTTGACGATGAAAAAATTCCAAATATTTTCAAGAAAGAATTCAAGCAGTCTATGAACAGTGAGTTTCGACTCATACATGAGTTGTGTCTTTGTGTATTGTCGATATTGCAACGACATGAACTTATAAGGGAAACTTTGGCTACACTCCATGCTTTTTATTCATGGATTCATCTTGGTTATATATTCAATTCTCCTCTGCTTGATACTTGAATAAATCTTTTCCCTGGGGCGGCCTACAGAAACTTGGCCCTGGAGTGCTTAACAAATGTTGTAGAACATAATTCTACCAGGGAAAAATATCCCAAAGGCCTATGCGAATGGCTTAAGTGAAGAACATGTGTTTATCCAAAACTTGGCAGACTTCTTCACCTCATTCTGCAAGTCACACATTCACATACTTGAAACTACCCCTGAAAATCAGGCAACACTTCTTATGGGTCTTCAGTACTTAATCAATATTTCATATGTTGATGATACTGAAGTTTTCAAGGTTTTCCTGGATTATTGGAATGCCTTAGTTTCTAAACTTTTTGAAGCACATCATTCTTTTGACAATCTTGTAGTCTACATCTCTCCATTTGGGTCTAATATAAGTATGGTTCAGCTACAAGTTTTCCAGTGTGATGGTGCATTTTCTCCATTTTCCATTGGAACTCTTCAACCTAATTAAACAAGGAGTTTTTGCAGAGAAGGAAAATAGGATTAGTGAGGAAGATAGACAACTTGGTATTGGTTGGAAGGTGATGCATACTGTGCAAGACCCTGGTGCATTAATGAATTTTCTAGCATAATGTGGAGAGGTTACATGATAATTTTTGTAGGTAACATGTTCTATATCTTATCATTACAGAAGATGGAGATATAGATTATGAAGGCTGTTCGAAAATTGAATCAAGCAAAACATTCAAATTGCAATGCTTTGAAAAAAGACTAGTTTTTCAAGGCTTGGGCATTCATGCAAGTTGAATAAATATACAAGCCTTCAAAAGCATTGCATAGCTACTCAAGACAATCAACAATTAAAAGAGATTTCCAAAAATCTATTTGAAATTTCACTGCAGAATGTGCTACGAATTCCTAAGGCGATGCAGAATGTGCTACCGATTTTTGTTCTGGAGGTTTCAAAGAACCAGTGGTTGCCACGTGTCAATAGGGATCATGCCTGTTGTTAGAAGGTGAATTATGAGCTGGAGGGCCACCTGTCAAAGGGAGATGCACTAAAAAAAGGATAGTTCATCAACATAAAGGAGTGTTAGGGGTGTGGCCAACATTATCCCTTGTTTTAGCATTTCAGTTATTTCTGTTATCCACATGTTGCCTTTTCCATTTTGAGGGCAGGGGATCCTATGTAAGGCAGGTGATTCGAATGATAGTGTTGTCACTGACAGAAAAATATATAAAAGGGCTATTGTAAGTTTGACTAGAGGTTATAATGAGCTAGGGGAGGGGGCTTTGGACCTAGAGGAATCCAAAGTGGTTATCATTGTGTTCTTTTACTTTCCCTGTATTTGTTCAGACTTGTGATTGCTTATCAATGGAGATCTGTTTCATTTTCTTTTTTTGTCTTTCTATGTGCATTAATATTAATGAGTGACTAATTTACTCTTGTTCTTATGCATATGATGATTGAATGAGGTTTTATTCTTTGCATTGGTGATGTAGAACTTCTTAATACACATATTTTCACTATGAATTTACTGTCATAAGTGTTGGAAGTATCTAGGACAATTTCAGACCACAATTTTCCTTTTTCTCATTATTTTATCAAACCTTTCTTCTGATCTGAAGTTGTAAAAGCCACTTTTGTTGAAGGATATGGTTGAGAATGTGTACAGTAAATGAATTTGATTGTCTTTATGGTCAAATCCTTGTGGCTTTACATCTTATCTTTCAATATTAAATTTGAATTCTTTGCATGTTACTAAGCTCACCTGATTACGGTCTAGGGTGACTCTTGGATTGATAACATAAATGGCATCATTGTCGGGGAACGATCTTCCATGGGAGAATGACATAGATCCAACTCTTGATGGTAGACAAGAGAGGGATACATAAAATTGACTATAATCATCTACCTAGAAACTCCACAATCAAAGACTCCACTGGGAGGATCTTATTGACAGAAAGATGACCATAGGAAAGGGGATGAACATGTATCATCTCATGAGCTTTCTTCATGAACTTTTGTTGTTATTTATCATCTCATTTTTTCTTTTCCCTTCACATATAAAAATGATCATCTTGTGCTTTGTCTATTCGAATGAGCATCAACCTTCTTTTATATATCCATCCTTTCTAGAAGAAAATTTGCAGCCTACTTGTGTTGTTGAAGTTGATCCTGGACCTTCATTTCAGCCTATTTAGAAGAACGAGGTTTATATCTCCATGCCTCCTGAACATACTCAGCCTTGTGACCATGATAATGATGAAATTAATTCAATGCCTTCTCTGGTCTCATTATCTTCAGTTATTATTGAGCCTTGCCATCAACTTGTTAATCCTCATGTTCATCCCACTGCTTTTCAAACTAGAAGCAGAATGAAGATGCTTAAACCTTTAAGTATGCCATATCATCTTCATCCTTATTCTCTTGATTTCCTTGAGTATCTTCCCCGATTTTCTGGAGAGGATCATGTTACAATTGAGAGTCACTTGGGGGCCTTCGAGAATTTTATTGATCGTTTTGAGATTATACATTATGATTTTATTACGAGGTTATTCTCCAAATATTTTCTTAGAGATGTTGTTGTATGTTTTAAGAGCTTCAAAGCTGATTCCTTTTGTTCTTGGATCGAGTTAAGCAATTCTTTTTCAAAGTATTGGGGTGAGACAAAGTATTTTGATTTGTACCTCGCTGATTTTTATGCTTTAAAGAGAGGGGATGAAGAATCTATGTTCGTCTTCAATAGGAGGTTCTACAATGTTCATCATAGAATGCCTTTGGAGATCCACCCTACATAGACTATTGCCATGGTGTTCCATGTTATGGCTCAATATCCAGACCATGTCCTTCTCTTGAGAGAAAGGAAATATTCATCCTTAAGAAGCTTATTTGAATATGCTCAAGAAATTGAGGAGAACATCTGTGATTCCAGGAGAATTCGAGATCCAACTTATTCTCAAAATTTTCATGCACATGAGCAACAATATTGTCAGTATGTTTCAGATTTTGAGCAAGAAGGCAATGAGTATGAAGAATATTTGGAACAACAACAAGAATGTAAGTATATTTCAGATTGAAAACTAGATTCATCAGTCTTTTCATATTTTTTTATGGACATGCATGCATGCCAATCTTAGGATCAGTTTTTGAACCATGTTGAGCATACAATAAATGATGTTTGCATAGATAATTACATGTTTCTAGTTGATCATAATCAATATGTTTTAAACCCTGCTTTACCATTATCTTGTGATCAATATTTTGAAGAGGGGCTTGTTGATACTGATGATCAAGATCTGATCATAAGAGAACTAGAAGGTTATCAATTTTCAAGACAAGAAGCATTCATGAATGAACAATTGTTTTCTGTGGATCAATATGTTTTTGATATTGGTTTCATGGATCCGGTTGCAGCCTTGATGGAGTCGTATATTTTAGATCACTTGAAAATTTCATATTTCATTTATTCATTAACACTTCAGGGTGAGTGTTTTTTTCTTAAGGATTCTCTATCATTGTTATTATATTTCAGTTTTTATCTATTGATTAATGATAGAGACAAGATCATTTCAGTTTTGAAACTACTTGAATGGATGTTATGGAAGTCTTCCTTTACTTGACCAAGTTACAAAACTGGTTAGAAGTAGGGTAGCATAGGAAATAAGCTCGCTTCCTGAGCATTTGTTTTCCTTCAAGTTTTTCAACAGGTTTATTAGTTAATTGCTTGAATAAATGGCCAGTTTTGAAAGTTTACAGAGAGAGGTTGCACAATTGACTCCATGTCCCAATGAAAAAGGCCACTGGAAATGCTAGGTTAGGTTCTTGGAGCCTCGCAGGGAGGTCTCCATCCCAATTGGAGCCAGATGTTACTGCTCAAAATATTTCCTTTAAATTTTGAAGTGTCTTCATCAATTTGTGCTTGATTCGCCAAATTCCCAATGTCTTTGGTCAGTATCATAACTTCCAATTCCTTCATTGATTCTTGAAAAAATCCCATTGATCGCTTTTGCTCAAGATTATTGTGACTCTGTCTTTTGATTTTCTTTCCTATCATAACAAAATCATTACTAATGCTACTTATTGTCATACCTTTTTCATTAGATCCTAATATTTTTATGTTTTTAAAAAAAATAATAAAGTCTTTTTATAAAAAGGTAAAATATTTTATAGAAAAAAGTGGTGTGTGCGCTTAAGTGCTTAATTCCTAAACCACTATTATACCTAAGTCACCATCCATATGCCAAAGTCCACAAATTACACATGTCGAGCACAAGTCAACACACAAGCCAAGACAAGCCCACACAAGCGCCAAGCTCTTTCTTTTACACATGTCTCCTTGAATTATTTTAATGAGCCTCGATTTATATAAACATGGAACCTTCAAATTTCCCGATTCATGTGGGATTTTGTTCATGAGTAAAATAAAATAAAAAAACAAAAATAACACACAATTAGTCATATGGCGCGCCATAGGTTGGGCGATAGGTCTTTGATTTGAAGGAGAAGATGTTAAAAGTTTTAGGATGATAGCTCAAAGCTAAGTGCCAAGAGATCATACAGAGGTCGATTTCAATATCCAGTTGTTTGTAGAGATTGAGGTGTATTGCACCAAGATAACATGTTTGAAGTCACAGGATTAAATATACATAAGTGGAGGGTTGCGCCACACCCATGCACGCAAAGAAGGAAGACAGTCACAACAAATCACGACCTTAGTTTGTCAGCTTCCAGAACAAAGGGTCAAATATTGAGATGTGGAAATACATTGGTTGTGTTAAGTTTCAGACTTGAGTAAAATGCAGGAAGGATATATTCTCAATTTCCTTCATGTATAAACTCATATACGAGCAATTATTCCAATATACAAACATGTGGGAAAAATCAAATTGATATAGGTTGTCCCCGAGGTAATCTCAGGTAAATTATATGCAAGGTCATAGGTAGATGTTTGGAGTTGTGGAGTTATATTGTATTGTGCTTCTTTGTGGAAATTTTTCGTTTGAAAATGAAAACATTCCAAATTATTTCAAGAAATAATTCAAGCAGTGCTTGAACAATGAGTTTCAACACATACATGAGTTATGTCTTTATGTATTGTCGATATCGCAATGACCTGAACTTATAACAAAAACTTTGGCTACACTCCATGCTTTTTATTCATGGATTCCTCTTGGTTATATATTCAATTCTCCTCTGCTTGATACTTGACTAAATCTTTTCCCTGGGGCAGCCTACAGAAACTTGGCCCTAGAGTGCTTAACAAATGTTGTAGAACATAATTCCACCAGGGAAAAATATCCCAGAGGCCTATGCGAATGGCTTAAGTGAAGAACATGTATTTATCCAAAACTTGGCAACCTTCTTCACCTCATTCTACAAATCACACATTCACATACTTGAAACTACCCCTGAAAATCGGGCAACACTTCTTATGGGTCTTCAGTAATTAATCAATATTTCATATGTTGATGATACTGAAGTTTTCAAGGTTTGCCTGGATTATTGGAATGCCTTAGTTTCTAAACTTTTTGAAGCACATCATTCTTCTGACAATCATGTAGTCTACATCTCTCCATCTAGGTCTAATCTAAGTATGGTTCAGCTACAAGTTTTCTAGTGTGCTGGTGCATTTTCTCCATTTTCCATTGGAACTCTTCAACCTAATTAAACAAGGAGTTTTTGCAAAGAAAGAAAACAAGATGAGTGAGGCAGATAGACAACTTGGCATTGGTTGGAAGGTGATGCATACTGTGCAATACCCTGGTGCATAAATGAATTTTCTAGCATAATGTGGAGAGGTTACATGATAAATTTTGTAGGTAACATGTTCTAGATCTTATCATTACAGAATATGGAGATATATATTATGAAGGTTGTTCGAAAATTGAATCAAGCAAAACATTCAAATTGCAATGCTTTGACAGAAGAGCAATTTTTCAAGGCTTGGGAATTCATGCAAGTTGAATAAATATACAAGCATTCAAAAGCATTGCATAGCTACTCAAGACAGTCAACAATTAAAAGAGATTTCCAAAAATCTATTTGAAATTTCGTTGTAGAATGTGCTACGAATTATTAAGGCGTTGCAGAATGTGCTATCGATTTTTATTCTAGAGGTTTCAAAGAACTAGTGCTTTCCAGGTGTCAATAGGGATCATGCCAGTTGTTAGAAAGTGAATTATGAGTTGGAGGGCCACCTGTCAAAGGGAGAGGCACTAAAAAAAGGACATTTCATCAACATAAAGGAGTGTTAGGGGCGTGGCCAACATTATCCCTTGTTTTAGCATTTGAGTTATTTATGTTATCCACATGTTTCCTTTTCCATTTTGAGGGTAGGGGATCCTATGTAAGGCAGGTGATTCGAATGATTGTGTTGTGACTGACAGAAAAAGATATAAAAAGGAAATTGTAAGTCTGATTAGAGGTTAGAATGAGCTAGGGGAGGGGGCTTTGGACCTAGAGGAATTCAAAGTGGTTATCACTGTGTTCTTTTCCTTTCTCTGTATTTGTTCAGACTTGTGATTCCTTATCAATGGAGATCGGTTTCATTTTCTTTTTTTGTATTTCTATGTGCATTAATATTAATGAGTGACCGATTTACTCTTGTTTTTATGCATACGATGATTGAATGAGGTTTTATTCTTTGCATTGGTGATGTAGAACTTCTTAATACACATATTTTCACTTTGAACTTACTGTCATAAGTGTTGGAAGTATCTAAGACAATTTCAGACCACAATTTTCCTTTTTCTCATTATTTTATCAAACCTTTCATTTGATCTGAAGTTGCTAAGGCCACTTTTACTAAAGGATATGGTTGGGAATGTGTACACTAAATGAATTTGATTGTCTTTATGGTCGAATCCATGTGACTTTACAGCTTATCTTTCAATATTAAATTTGAATTCGTTGCATGTTACCAAGCTCACCTGATTATAGTCTAGGGTGACTCTTGGAGTGATAACATAAATGGTGTCATTGTTGGGGAACAAAGTGTGAATTTATCTTCCCTGGGAGAATGACATAGATCCAACTCTTGATGGTAGACAAGAGAGGGATACATAAAATTGACTGTAATCATCTACCTGGCGACTCCACAATCAAAGACTCCACTGGGAGGATCCTATTGACAAAAAGATGAACATAGGAAAGGGGATGACCAGGTATCATATCATGAGCTTTCTTCATGAAATTTTGTTGTTATTTATCATCTCATTTTTTATTTTCCCTTCACATATAAAAATGATCATCTTGTGCTTTGTCTATTCAAATGAGCATCAACCTTATTTTATATATCCATCCTTGCTAGAAGAAAATTTGCAGCCTGCTTGTGTTGTTGAGGTTGATCCTCAACCTTCATTTCATCCTATTGAGAAGAACGAGGTTTATATCTTCATCCCTCCTGAACATACTCGACCTTGTGACCACGATAATGATGAAATTAATTCAAATCCTTCTCTGATCTCATTGCCTTCAGTTATTATTGAGCCTTTCCATCAACTTGTTAATCCTCATGTTCATCCCACTGCTTTTCAAACTAGAATCAGAATGAAGATGTTTAAACCTTTAAGGTTGCCATATCATCTTCATCCTTATTCTCTTGATTTCCTTGAGTATCTTCCCTAATTTTCTGGAGAGGATCATGTTACAACTGAGAGTCACTTGGGGGCCTTCGATAATTTTATTGACCGGTTTGAGATTATACATTATGATGTTATTATGAGGTTGTTCTCCAAATCTTTTCTTAGAGACGTTGTTGTATGTTTTAAGAGATTGAGAGCTGATTCCTTTTGTTCTTGGATCGAGTTAAGCAATTCTTTTCCAAAGTATTGGGGTGAGACGAAGTATTTTGATTTGTACCTCGCTGATTTTTATGCTTTAAAGAGAGGGGATGAAGAATCTATGTCTGTCTTCAATAGGAGATTCTACAATGTTTATCATAACATGCCTTTGGATATCCACCCTACAGAGACTATTTCCACGGTGTTCCATGTTATGGCTCAATATCTAGACCATGTCCTTCTCTTGTGAGAAAGGAAATCTTCATCCTTAAGAAGCTTATTTGAATATGCTCAAGAAATTGAGGAGAACATCCGTGATTCCAAGAGAATTCGAGATCCAACTTATTCTGAAAATTTTCATGCACATGAGCAGGAAGACTGTCAGTATGTTTCAGATTTTGAGCAAGAAGGCAGCAAGTATGAAGCAGATTTGGAACAACAACAAGGATGTAAGTATATTTCAGATTGGAAACCAGATTCATCAGTCTTTGCATATTTTGTTATGGACAGGTATGCATGCCAAGCTTATGATCAGTTTTTGAACCATGTTGAGCATAAAATAGCTGATGATTGCATAGATAATTACATGTTTCTAGTTGATCATAATCAATATTTTTTGAACCCCGCTTTACCATTATCTTGTGATCAATATTATGAAGAGGGGCTTGTTGATACTGATGATCAAGATCTGATCACAGGAGAACTAGAAGGTTATTATTTTTCAAGACAAGAAGCATTCGTGAATGAACAATTGTTTTATGTGGATCAATATGTTTTTGATATTGGTTTCAAGGATCTGGTTGCAGCCTTGATGGATTCATATATTTCAGATCACTTGAAAATTTCAGATTTCATTTACTCATTAGCACTTCCGGGTGAGTGTTGTTTTCTGAAGGATTCTCTATCATTGTTATTATATTTCAGTTTTTATCTATTGATCAGTGATAGAGACAAGATCGTTTCAGTTTTGAAACTACTTGAATGGATGTTATGGAAGTCTGACTTTACTTGACCAAGTTACAGAACTGGTTAGAAGTAGGGTAGCATAAGAAATAAGCTTGCTTCCCGAGCATTTGTTTTCCTTCAAGTTTTTCAACAGGTTTATTAGTTAATTGCTTGAATAAATGGCCAGTTTTGAAAGTTTGCAGATAGAGGTTTCACAGTTGACTCCATGTCCCAATGAAAAAGGCCATTGGAACTTGTAGGTTAGGTTCTTGGAGCCTCGCAGGGAGGTCTCCATCCTAGTTGGAGCTAGATGTTAGTGCTCAAAATATTTCCTTTAAATTTTGGAGCGTCTTCATCAATTTGTGCTTGATTCTCCAAATTCCCAATGTCTTTGGTTGGTATCATAACTTCCAATTCCTTCATTGATTCTTGAAAAACTCCCATTGATCGCTTTTGCCCAAGATTCTTGTGACTTTGTCTTCTTATATGCTTTCCTATCATAAAAAAAACATTACTAAGGCTACTTATTGTCATACCTTTTTCATTAGATCCTAATATTTTTATGTTTTAAAAAAAATAATAAAGTCTTTTTATAAAAAGGTAAAATATTTTATAGAAAAAAGTGGTGTGTGCGCTTAAGTGCTTCATTCCTAAACCATCCTTATACCTAAGTCACCATACATATGCCAAAGTCCACAAATTACACATGTCGAGCACAAGTCAACACACAAACCAAGACAAGCTTAGTGCAAGCGCCAATCTCTTTCTTTTACACATGTCTCATCAAATTATTTTAATGAGACTCAATGTATATAAACATGGAACCTTCAAATTTCCCGATTCATGTGGGATTTTGTACATGAGTAAGATAAAATAAAAAAACAAAAATAACACACAGTTAGTCATATGGCGCGCCATAGGTTGGGCAATAGGTCTTTGATTTGAAAGAGAAGATGATAAAAAATTTAGGATGCTAGCTCAAAGTTAGGTGCCAAGAGATCATATAGAGGTAAATTTTGATATCCAGTTGTTTATAGAGATTGAGGTGTATTGCGCCAAGCTAACATGTTTGAATTCATAGGTGTAAATATCCATAAGTGGAAGGTTGTGTCTGTTGATATTATGGTAGCTGCAGGAGGTATTTACCTCCACGTGTAAACCTGACAAGAATAGAATACTCTAGAAAGCAATAAGAAACCCTAATGAGTTGGATAATAACCCTAGAAGACTTTTCGGCTCAAGAGGATAATTTATATTAGGTTATTAGCCTCCAAGAGAAGAAGTCGGCGATAAATAATAATAATATACTGAACAGATAGGTACCTAGAAGGAGAAGTCAGCCCTAGTAAGTCTTCCAAAACCACTATAAATATAGGGCGACAATCTATCATTTGACACATCTCAGTAGTTGCAGAGAGCTAGTTCTGCGCAGTGCAGTTACAGTTTTGTGCACAGGTTTGGAGGAGAGCTTATGTTGCAGCTGCTGCAACTAGCAGTTACGCTTGGACTATCTCTTGGCTAGGGTTTGGACTATCTGATCAGCTCTTTGTGATGCACTATCCTTGGGGAAATGTGTGCTACCCTTTGTTTGGCTATCTAGCCTAGGGTTTTCTTCCAGAGTGATTCTCTGTCAAGGTTAAGGTGCTCAGAGGGTGGCTTCAGCCTATGGTTGGGTGACAAGGGTATTGTCAATAGTAAAATGAGCACACAATATTTCATATTCTAATAGGTTATGGGCCCACACCTCCTTCATTTAGTCTAAACACTGGAAGGAAGCATAACCGCTAGGATATTGAGCTCACTGAGGAACTGTCGCTAGGGTTACTAGTAGGAGAAACTTCCAAGGCACTGCAACTAGGGTTACTAGTAGGTGCAGTTGCAGAAACCCTAATCCTCTTGTTGAGGCACCTTAAGTGAAGGGATTGACCTAATCTCCAAATAGATCAGTGTGCCCTAGCCCAGCGCATCTCCTAGTACTCTCAGAAAGCCAAGACGTGAAGTTTGAATTTTTGGTCAAATTTAGGGTTGACCAAGTCAAGCAGCCATGAATTACTCTATGAATTCAAGAGAACAAGTTAGATGGAGCCTCTAACTTCAAAGCGTGGAATACAAGGATTGACCTCATCCTTTCCAAGAATAAAGTGCTAGATATCGTGAAAGGAAAGATTGTGAAGCTAGAGTTTGAAGAAGGGAAAGAGAAGGAACCGTAGAACGTTGCAGCTATGGAGAAGTTCAAAGACAGTGATATCAATGCTATGAGTATCATAGTGGAATCTATAAAATACCACTTGACACCCTACATCTCCCATATTGACTCATCGAAGAATATGTACGATGCCCTAACAAATCGCTTCTCAGTCAGAAACATTGGACAAGTAATGAGTCTAAAGAATGAGTTCCGTGACATGAAGATGAATGATGATGACAACATAACATCATACTTTATGAGAATCTCTCAGTTAAGAGATCAACTACAATCTATTGAAGAGATCATCTCAGAGAAAAAGTTTATAAACATAGTACTCAATGGTCTTCCTAAGACGTGGGATGCATTTTCCGCAAGCATGAACACAAGAAAGGAGTATCCAACATTTGAAGAACTTTGGACTTGTTGTGCTCAAGAAGAATCAAGGATCAGTGCAAAAGAGAAACCCAAAAAGAAGTACGATGATCAAGTCTTCACATCAAGATTCAAAAACTTCAGGAACAAAAGGAAGTTTGGTTCAAGGAGGAAGCCAAATCAAGAGAAAGACATTTCAGAAGTACAATGCTTCAACTATCAAAAGTATGGTCACTACAAGATTCATTGTCCTGAGCTAAAGAAAAGGAAGGAGAAACATGAAGCATCAATTGCTGAAGAAAAGGAACCTACAAAGAAGACTAAGTAGGATGGAAGAGACTTCTTCTTCTAAAGGTAACAAAACTCTTCTTACTTCTTGTACATATCTTGCTTGCATAATCTCTGTACATATCTCGTATATCTATCTCTTGGAAGATAATGTGTTCCAAGAATAAATATACCTATGGAAGAACAACAAGATAAGAATGGATATCATTAGATAATACACATGAAAGGATGAAATACAAATCATGTGGAAGCTATTGCAAGATAAGCCGAATCAATCATGAAGAAACTTAGAAGAAGCAAAGACAGAAAGAGGTCAACAATCGAGAGGAAATTGGAAGAAGACTTATGATGTTTTGTAGAAGACAACAAGACAGAAGCATGGACTTTGTTAGACAAGAAAGCCAATTATATATTGCAGAAGACAATAAGGATGCATATGGAAGCATGGACTCTGTTAGACGGAGGGAGATGATTATATGCACTCATACATGAAGCAAGGATTAGGAGGGATCTAATCCTATGATCCATTGAAGATGATGAAGTATATATCCATGATAGCATCCTTGAAAGATAGTACGTATTATTCAAAGAGAATCCTTAAAGTACCCCTGGTTGTTCCCCCTGGTTGTTCATCCACATCCGTGGTCCTATGATGGAATCTTAAGGGCATGGAATCTATAAGAAACTCCATGGACTTGAGAAATAAAGAAACACATGAAGATTCCAAGAAAGAAAGAGAATCCAGAATAAACAGTCATTATATCAAGAATCACAATATTGTCAGCCTGATCCAAAACAACCAGAACAACCAGTCATTATAGCATTGCGAGATCCAAACTAGAGGTTCTCCCAGATGGAGGGAGAAGACTATGATGATTACCTGTTCCAGTATACCAGACATATCTCTACATGAGTCATTATATCATCTGCAACATCCATGAGTTGGATTTCTACATCAGATGAATGTAAAGACTGCTCTCTAGAGCAATTGAATAAAGATTGTATGAAGAG
>SNQJ01S0024021.1:352076-366759 GCA_010110895.2 Picea sitchensis
AATGACAAGTGTAACCTTCTTCAGGAAAATGTTTTTAATGAAGAGTTTGATCTTCCATTATCATGACATAATCATAATATCATCTCGATAACCAAAAATGTGGATAACAGGTTATATATTTGAGTCTCCTCTGCTTGATAATTGACTAAATATTTTCCCTGGGGAGGCCTACATAAACTTGGCTCTGCAGTGCTTAACAGAGGTTGCAAAACATACTTCCACCAGGGACAAATATCCCAGAGGCCTATGCAAATGGCTTAAGTGAAGAGCATGCATTTATCCAAAATTCGGCAGCCTTCTTCACCTCATTCTACAAGTCACACATTTTCATACTTGAAACTACCCCTGAAAATCAAGAAACACTTCTTATGGGTCTTTAGTATTTAATCAGTATTTCATATGTTGATGATACTAAAGTTTTCAAGGTTTTCATGGATTATTGGAATGCCTTAGTTTCTGAACTTTTTGAAGAAAATCATTCTTCTGACAAGCCTGTAGTCTACATCTCTCCATCTGGGTCTAATCTTAGTATGGTTCAACTACAATTTTTCCAGTGTGCTGGTGCATTTGGTCCATTTTCCATTGGAATTCTTCAACCTAATTAAACAAGGAGTTTTTGCAGAGAAGGAAAACATGATGAGTGAGGCAGATAGACAGCTTGGTATTGATTGGAAGGTGATGCATACTATGAAAGACCCTGGTGTATTAATTACTTTGGTAGCATACTGTGGAGAGGTTACATGATAATTTTTGTAGGTATCATGTTCTAGATCTTATCATTACAGAAGATGGAGATATAGATTATGAAGGCTGTTCGAAAACTGAATCAAGAAAAACATTCAAATTTCAATGCTTTGATAGAAGAGCAGTTTTTCAAGGCATGGGCATTCATGCAAGTTGAAGAAATATACAAGCCTTCAAAAGCATTGCATAGCTACTCAAGACAGTCAATAGTTAAAAGAGATTTTCAGAAATCTATTTGAAATTTCGCTACAAAATGTGCTACCGATTTATGTTCTGGAGGTTTCAAAGAAGCAATGGTTGCCAGATGTCAATAGGGATCATGCTAGTTGTTAGAAGGTCAATTATGAGCTGGATGACCACCTATCAAAGGGAGAGGCACTCAAAAAAGGAAAGTTCATCAACATAAATAAGTGTTAGGTGTGTGGCCAACGTTATCCCTTGTTTTTATCATTTTAGTTATTTCTTTTATCCACATGTTTCCTTTTTCCATTTTGAGGGTAGGGGATCCTATGTAAGACATGTGATTTGAATGATAGTGTTGTCACTGATAGAAAAAGATATAAAAAAGGCTATTGTAAGTATGATTAGAGGTCAGAATGAGCTAGGGGAAGGGGGCTTTGGATCCAGAGGAATTCAGAGTGGTTATCACTATGTTCTTTTCCTTTATCTGTATTTGTTCAGACTTGTGATTCCTTATCAATGGAGATCAATTTCCTTTTCTTTTTTGTCTTTCTCTATGTATTAATATTAATGAGTGAATGATTTACTCTTGTTCTTATTCATACGATGATTGAATGAGGTTTTATTCTTTGCATTGGTGATGTAGAACTTGTTAATACACAAATTTTCACTGTGAATTTACTATCATAAGTGTTGGAAGTATCTAGGACAGTTTTAGACCACAATTTTCCTTTTTTCATTCTTTTATCAAACATTTCATCTGATTTGAAGTTACTAAGGCCACTTTTGTTGAAGGATATGGTTGGGAATGTGTACAATAGATGAATTTGATTGTCTTTATGGTCAAATCCCTATGACTTTACAACTTATCTTTCAAGATTAAATTTGAATTCTTTGCATGTTACCAAGCTCACATGATTACAGTCTAGGGTGATTCTTGGAGTGATAATAGTGTCGCTGAAAGAAAGGGACGTGGAAGTTGGTGGTCCTTCCATTTAGAACCAAACCAATTGACTGCAACTGGGTATTCAAGAATAAGTAAAAATTAGATGGCTCACTTGACAAGCACAAAGGAAGGCTCGTGTGAAAAGGATTTGCACATAAAGAAGGTATTGACTATGACGATACTTTTTCCCCCATAACAAAATGTGCTACCATTCATACTCTATTTTCTTTGGTATCAAAAAATGGATGTAAAATTCATCAAATAGATGTGAAGACTTCTTCATGAATGGATACTTGAAAGAAATGTCGTCGTGTCTCATCCTAAAGATTTTATTTTGAAGAGACAAGAGTAGAAAGTATGTAAGCTCATCAAATCCTTATATGGACTAAAACAAGCACCTTGATCCTAGTATGAAAAACTTATTGACAATATTCTGAAATTGAATTTCAAGCACTTCAATCTTGATAATGCAACTTTGTTTGTCAAGAAAGTTGGAAAAATTATTGTATATCTTGTAGTGCATGTAGCTGATATGTTGATAATAGGGAACAATTAAATTTATATTGCATCCATAAAGAAATAGTTGAATAAAGGATTTGAGATGACAAATTCAAGACATTTTCACTACTATTTGGGAATTGAAGTGATTCAAAATCCAAAGTAAATATTCATCTCCTATAAGAAGTACATTGGAGAATTGTTGAACAAGTTTGGCATGGCTTAGTGTAACCCTATCTCTACTCCAATGGAACAAAATTTGAAGCTCACATCAAAACAAGGGAATGAATTTGAGGATGCAACCAAATACATACAGGTTGTGGGAAGTCTTATCTACCTTACCATTGCCATACTAAATATTTCATTTGTTGTTGGGATTCTTTCTAGGTTCATGAAAAAACCGTGTAAAGGACATTGGTATACTGCAAAAAGTGTTCTAAACTATTTGAAGGGAACTCAAGATTTTGGACTCAAGTACTCTAAGGAGGATGAATTTAACATGATTGGATATTCAAATTCACACTTTGTTGGAGATCAAGAAAATGGAGTGTCAACTTCAGGCTATCTCATGAGTCTTGGATCAACAACTATCCCCTAGATATCACACAAACAATCGGTTCCATCATATTCCACTATAGAGTCAGAATATGTGGCAACTGCAGAAGCAACGAAGGAAATTATGTGGCTTAGGAAAATACTTTAATATTTACAGGACAAACAAGTGAATTCTACTTGTCTTCTAGTTGATAATTCTTTTGCAATCAAGTTGGCCAAGAATCTCAGATTACATGATCAAACTAAGAAAATAAACATAAAGTATCACCTGATTCGATATCATGTAGAGGCCAAGACTATTCACTTGATAAAATTGCAGACATATTAACCAAAGCCCTTGGAAGAGAAAAAAATGAAAAGTTTATAATGATGCTTAGATTCATAAACACCCCTTCTGATTAAGGGGGGGAATTTTGAATACCTAATCCTCATATTATGGTGAATTGTAAATAATAGGAATGTGAAGAGTCGTAGGTGATAGGAAGAGTCACCTGAAAGGGGAATACCAACGATCATTCTATATTGTATTTATGAACCTCTCATGTTGATGCAAACCATCAAGTGTGGAGTTACAATTTCTTCCCATACTTGGGTTGTCAGTACCAATAATCTCAAGAGATAACTTCTATCTCTTCTAGAAAAAGTATAGCGAGAACCATGAGAAATTTTATATTGGGCACATAAAGGGTTTATGATTGTGAACACATAATAGTTTTTGTATTCATAATTTGATGTTGCATTCAAATTCTATATAAATATGGAATTAACAACTTTGCACTTTTACATTTTGTAAGGGATGGGGTATTAAATTTTCACTTTTCCTCAACCGTCTCAAATCCTCATATAGAGGGCACCATCATCTTCTTCTCATAAATATCTTTCCAATGACTATAGACATGCTCAAAATTGAGCTATGGATTAAAAGTTATATCGTCCTAAAGCTCCTTGGATCCTCGTTAGTCCTAAGCCACCTCACTGCCATGTGGTTTCTTATCGCTTGATCCATCCGATGCGACATCGACATGGCACCTGTCAGCTAGCCCATTGGGCCCTCCAAATCAACGGATCACTCCAAAATATATAATGGTCCTCAGAGGTGAGAGATCAACGACTCTGATCACCTCTCAGAGTCTTTTCGTTGGAGTTTCTTTGTTCCAAGAACTCAAACCACTTCGACAAACTCTCTCTGACCTCACATACTTCGACAGATCTAACCTACAGATCTGAAAACCATCATGGTTGGGAGATCAATGGTTGAGATTGAATCTCGCATGTCTCCTTGGTCACTATTTCCACCATGTACCTGTGTCATGACACATGGCCCAATATCCACTTGACACGTGGACCCTTCACTACATTCCATGTCACCATAGGGTGCAAAGGCTCACTCCACTAGAAATTGACACTTGCCCATTTCTTATAAACTGATTAAGATATTTAATCAACATTTTATTAAAATACCACTCCTCGGTATTGGGTACAAAGGCTCGCTCGACTAGACATTGACACTTGCCCATTTCTTATAAACTGATTAAGTTATTTAATCAATATTTTCTTAAAATACTACTCCTCAATATTCAATTATTCAATCCTCATTAGGGATAATTAATCTTCACTAGTTAATTAGCCCCCCGTAAACACATTTTTATTTAGCCTAATATATTGGCCCAGTAATTAATGAGGATTTACATTCTCTCCATTTCCTTGGAAATGATTTAGTGCTAAATTAATTATTGAGGTTATAAACAAATTATAATGCAATTAATTAATTGTATCATAATATTAATTGCATTGTAAAGTACCCAAATTATTTTATGATGTACTTAACTCCATCATAATACACTTAGGTTGCATTATAATATATTTTATTATATTATTAATAAGCACATGAGGATTTCAGACCTCGAATTTTGCACGCAATTCATGTGCTCCTTTCCCATTCCTCCAACAATCAAACTTAAAAAAGGTAATGGATTTAATATTTAATATTATAATATTTATTATTAAAATATGTCAGGTCATCACACCCAGAGGATTCACTCCCTTCTCGTTACTCCGATGGCTAGACTTAGAAGGAAAATAATTTAATATATAATATTATAGTATTTAACATTTTAATATATCTCAGGCGATCACACTTCGAACATTCACTCTTTTCTCATTACTCCGATGGGCAATCTCCAAAAATGGATTTTATATTGATATTTAATATTATAAAACCTTAATCCATCGTACTCCAATCGTACTATCCTATCTCATCCATCTAATAGTCAACTCCGAAAGGAAATTTTATATATATATGACCTCATGATATTTAAGCCATCGCACTCCGAATCTTCGGACTCCAAAAGTACATATCTATCTCATTCATTCGATAGTCAACTCCGAAAGGAAAGTGTGTGTATATATATGACCTCATGATATTTAAGCCATGGCACTCAGAGTCTTCGGACTCCAAATGCACGTGCTCATCTTGTTTATCCGATAGTCAATCCTCAAAAAGTTTTTTGCTCATATTATATAACACATGTATATTTACGTTGAGAAAGATGAGAGTATTTATATAATTCCTAGCATTTTAAATGATCATAAATAAAATACTTTAATATTAACACCTGTTGGGTTCGTGTTTTGACTATTTTGTTTCAATCGACAAATCATTTTTGCATGCGACATTATATATGCTATGCTCTCATTTAGCCATTTTTAAGGTATTATCAAAGCTTTATATATCAATTCACCATGGAATCACACAAGGTATATATAATTATCATTTTGAAATGATTTTACGATCAATTCATCTCATTTTAATGTTTATGAAGATCTAACATTCTAGTTTGCTTGCAACAAGGCAGAATCACGATTTGATCCTCATCCAGTACCTTGTCTGGCACTTTGTTCAACACTTGATCCAACACTCCATCCAACACACGATCCAACACTCGGAGCGCATAGGATCTGACGGTTGGTACATTGGTGACCTTTGATGGTCGAATCAAGGATGTGGGTTTTATGCCCCCTCGTTCCCTCTAATTATAGAGCCCGACAAACCTCAGATTGGGAAGTTGCAGTGACCGCTAAGTGGCACACAATATTGTTAAGAAGATGTTGTTGTTAGAACACATTTAATGAATTTACTGTTTTTAGAGAGGGTCGACCCTTCCAATGGTCCACCTCTCAAACTCTGTAATCACCTATAAATACCTCTTCATGTGACATGAAGAAGAGATGAATTTTATTATTTGATACATAAATTATCACCATTTTTGTCATATACTTTGTTTTGATGCTTAATGATAGTGTTGTGTTAATTTAGCGACTGTGTTTTTCTTGTTGGAGTATTTCCATGACCTTTTGGGGGGGCCACCAATTTTCTGGGTTATTGTTTCTATCGATGCATATTTACAATTATCTAGTTTCCTTTTTTAGATTTCGAAATCGTTTCTTCATTGTGTAAATTTCTCAATTTCAATTGTTGTTGTGTGTATCTTTTAATTACAGATTGCTTATCTAATTCATCTTCCTATACACTTTCTCTTAATTGTATATTGCTTTATGAATTGTGTATATCATAGAGGGGCGTCCATGGTTGTGTGTTAATGATTATATCTTGTTTGCAGGTTGTAGAAGTTGGTTAATTACATTGTTATGTATTTTTCTTCCTAGCTATAAGTTACTCTGTAGAGTATTAATTTAGACATGTTTATTTGTAGCTTTGATTGGTTAATTGATTTAGTTTTGATAATTTTGACAGAGTACTAATTTAGATAGGTTTACTTGTAATTGCAAATACTCTCTATAGGTCTGTTTCATTTATTAATTTTTCCTCAGCATGATAGGATAGAAATGGATTTTTAGTTGTGATTTTTAAGAGCACTTTGGTTGATTTTGAGTATGATTATTAATGCTAGTTATTTCACTTAGATTATGAATTTTAATGAAATCTCAGTTATGAATTTGAGTTATAATTTCTAATTAGCATTAGTCAGGAGTTGTGGGTTTGCAGAGAGTGTTTTTATTGTCATCCTAGTTATGAATTGGAATTAGGACTTTTTAATTAATTTTTAAATTATGTGTTTATGAGTTTATAGCTTTTCTTGAGTTAGTGATTATGAATAGGGTACTTTCCAATAGTTGTATGATAAAGTGAATGATTGATGCACAGTGTTTATAGATCACATGGATTCCAAGAACACTTAGTATTACTTCTATGATGAAAAAACTCTCTATAGATTGCCTTATCCATACTTTTTGTTTCTCTGTAGAAGTTAGCATTGAGTTAATTCCACTTGAATTGTCATTAATAGTCATATGTCATCGTGATGTTATTCGAAATCGAAGACACAATCATCACATTTGAATACTTTCCTTCTTTTTACCGCAAGATAGAAATAGTTTTGATAAAATAGAATTTGAATACTGCCATAACACTCTTGCTTTTAGTTAATTAGATTAATGTTTATTCTTTGTAAGATAGAAATAGTTGTGAGTTATTTTTAATAATAGAGTTCAATTGTCAAGATAGTTTTGATAGATTATTTTCTTACTTGCTTACATGCTTGTTCATTCAAAGATAGATAGATCAAATAGCTCAGAAATATATTACTTGTTGTTTGCTTATTCAAAAAGAGATTGAATAGATTAAATAGTTTTGAAATAGATTTATTCTTATTTGCTTATTTAGAGATAGTTCATAGTCCTAGATTGTTTAAGGTTACTTAGGTCAAATAGTTCATAGTTCTAGAATTGTTTGAAGCTCATTAATTGAAGGTTGATTTACATAGAGTTTGATGTCTAATAGATTTTGAAAGTCATCTCTTTAAAAAGTAAAATTGTAAATTAAAAAGAGTGATGATCCCTAGGGTAAACTATCTTCTTAGCTAGACAATCTTTCTATTAGCTTTTTTTCTACCTTGGCTCATACTATGCCACAACTCTAAGTTTACTTACCCCGGGTTGAAAATTTAATTGAGGGAATTAGTACATATAGAATACCCATCAAAAACTTCAGGAGAGTAAGGTGTCATGTGCAGAGCATAGTTTCTAAAGTTGGAATATTTGGCGCAATTTAATCCTTGCACAGGAGGGAAAGAAATTCCAAACTTCCCATCTATCATGCACCAGATTGGAAATCACATAATTTTAATATATAACTTTGTAAACTTAATATCCAAATCATTAAGACATTTGAATGGTAACTTTGGAAATTTTACCAGATTTACTAGTCTTTACCATTCAATCAAATTTGCCCAGAAAACATATAGATATATAAATACATATATAAATTCAAGAAATTTTTATTTGTTTAAATTATTTTTCATAGTATTGTGTTAGGATATTTAGACACTTAGGATTTAGTTAAGATCTACTTGGTATAATGTGTTGTTAGGTAAAAGTGTGTTTCTTTAGTATGCATTTGTAGTTAGAAAATCCGATGGTCACAATATGTTCCCAACATAGAGTGATCCGACAGTTCATATTATCCTCGATCTTAACAACTACATTGATCTATGGCTTAACACCCAATTGGTACATGATATCTATTTAAAGAGAATGGATGTTCATTTTTTTATGATCGATTGTGAAAAACTCTCTTATAAAATCTCTCTGTAATCTTTTTCTTTTGGATTAATAAATTGCTCCAAGTGGCGGTGTTGGTTGGGGCCGTGGATGTTTCCTCGTAGGGATTTTACCACGTCAAAATAACAGTGTGTTGATCTTTGATCTGGTTGTGTGAGTGGTTAATGAAGGTGTTTTTCCTATGTTGGAATACCTATTTTGTTGAACATGGTATCAAAGCATGTTTGAAGACCCACTTCCGTTGTAGATCGAGATCATGAAGTTGCACTACCTCATCTCTAGTTTTTTCCATTTCCATACATTTCTAGGCTGAGAGGACTATTCCATTGCATCCAATGCACTCATTTTAGTTAGGAACTCTTTTCGTTTAACTTGAAAAGGTTTTTGTTTGCCCAATATATGACCATTTCAATCATATCCGGAGGTATAAATCCTGAATACGCCCTTTTAAAAAAATTTGCAGAGTATAATTTTTGTTTTTGGTTTTTTGTTTCTGGGTTGCTACTCCTTTGGATATGTGTATGATATTTTCCCCATGCCCTATGCGATCTCGAAAAATTAGAAACAGATTGGAAATGATGCATTTTCCAGGTAAGCTAACCGATATCTAACCCTTGTTGTCATCGAGAAGTGAAATCTTTTTCTTGTGTGAAAATATTTTTTTATGAGCACACTCTCCAAGGACGTCTTCAAAAACACACCCAATCCTCCTTCTAAACAATACAATATGTTTTCCTAGCTCACTTGGTTAAAATTTTCCTTATTAAGTAAGAGGTCTTGAGTTCAAGTCTCTTTTTTGTTATTTTTTTTGAAAAAATTCATGCACCCATTGTAAAGTGTATTTCACTTCAAGTATAAAAGTGAATCACTATAAGTAGCTTTAGTATTTTATATTAAAGTTATTTATTTTGCATGCAACTTTCTTTTATAAAGTAATTTCATTGTAAAAGTGATCCCCACTTATTTTTATAAAAGTGGGTCACTTCATAAAACTACTTTTTTGTAAAAGTGAGGTGATTTGGAGGGGTATCACCATGTGGGTATTTGGTTAATGTTTATGTTCTTTTTCAAAAGGGCATCACTTTCACATCCGAAGTCCATTTTCAATGTCATTTTTTGTAAACCGCTTAATTTTTCGAGATCTTTCCATCCTGATCATTAGTTTCARCTTTTAAATCCATATTATCTGCATATTTAATATGGTTTCTTCCAATGATATTTTTCTTGCCAGTRCCAACTACTTCCAATGGAAATCCCATATGGAGGATTTATTAAGAAGTAAAGGCATTTACCATATTACCTTGGGAAAGRAAAAAGAACCCATTGATGATGAAAAGAAAGTCAAATGAGATAATAGGAATGACGAAGCACGTGGACTGATCAAAATGTCCATCTCTCTTGATTTAAGGTTTCACCTTCAAGAAATTGATGACCCCGATGAAGCTTGGGAAAAACTTGAATCTGTGTTTGGTAAACACAATATTATTTGAGCACATCAGTTAGAAAATCAAATATTGACTTTAAGTCCAAATGTTTTTTCTTGCATTGAAGACTATCTATCTAAGTTAAAAACACTTAGAATTTTATGTGAAGAGTATAACATAAATATGTAGGAAGAACATTGCATCTATATTATTCTTTCTAAGATAGGAACTACATATTTTGTGTTTGTATCTACCTTCTATCCCACAAGAGAGGCTCTAGGGAAAGCTTAACAAAAACCCACTCTTGAGTCCTTTTGTGATGCTTTGATTAGAGAGAAAGATAAGCTTGTACAACTTGGAGTGATCAACATTGTAGGTACCTCCAACAAAACCTTAGTATCCCAATAGAAATATAAAACCAAGAATCCCAAGAAGCAAAATCCTTTCCACAACAACAAGCAAAACAAGGGTCCCAAACCCACTCAGAAAATTTCAGCGCCTAATGATGACAAATGAGAAAAATCTAAAAATATGAAGACTGACAGACATTGCAACTTTTGTGGGAAAGATGGTCATGATGAGTCGAAATGTTTCAAGAAGATGGAAACTTTAGAAGCAACGATGAAGAAACACAACATCAATATTGATTCTACTTCTTCTTCTTCTTCTTCTTCTTTTCATTGACATGCACTTTCTGCTTTTGGTTTCTCCTTCAATGAAAATTCTACTTCTTCTTTCGATGAGTGACTTATTGATTCTAGATAATATTATCATATGGCTAAAGAGAAAGCCATATTTTCTACTCTAAATGAATGTAACACCAAGAAAATATTTGTTGGTGATGATATATATCTTAGTGTTGTAGGATCTAGAACAATTCAGGTAGATAATGGTAAATTCAATGATGTATTATGTGTTCCAAGTCTTTCCTGTAACCTTATATCAATATAACAAATCACTCATTCAGGTAAAGGTAAAACTGTAGAGTTTTCACCTCACCAAGTTGTAATCCAGGATCTAAAAGATCCTCAACATGTTCCTGCAACTAGAATTGTTGATGATATTACTAGGTTGTACAAGTTTGACAACTTTCGGTCATCATCTTTTCCATTAGTTTTTGTTTCTCATAGCGATGAATTAAGAAAAATTTGTCATGCATGGTTTGGTCATCTAAACTACCACTCATTACAACAACTATGTAATGAATAGATGGTGTCTTTTCTTCCTCTTGTTTCATGTAGATATGGTGTTTGTGTCGGCTGTGTTCTCGAAAAACATCATCGGGACAATTTTGACAAACATGCCTCTTGGCACACCCCAAGTCCTTTGCATCTTGTTCACAGTGACTTGTGTGATCCACTTTCTTATCCTTCTTTTTCTGGGTGCAATTATTTCTTAACTTTCATTGATGGATTTTCCAGACGTACTTGGGTTTACTTCTTAAAACTTAAGAGAAAAGTTTTTGACAAGTTTCCTTCCTACAAGGCCCTTGTAGAAAAGAAATATGGACATCAAATTCAAAGGTTAAGAACATATAATGGAGGAGAATATGTGAACAATAATTTTACAAGCTACTGCACTACACAGGGCATCCAAATGCAACACATTGTTTCATATACACCACAACAAAATGGTGTTGCTGAGAGAAAGAACCGAACATTAAAATAGCTGGCTAATTGTATGATCCAATATAAGGGATTAAGTATAAATTATTTTGTGGAAGCCATTAACTGTGCAAATTACAAAGTAAATCACACTCCCACAAAGGATCTTAAAAATATAACACCGAAATAAGCTTGGACTAAAATTAAACCAGATGTAAGTCACTTCCGTGTMTTTGGAAGTATAGCATGGGCTCACATTCCTGATGAGAAAAGGAAAGCATTACAACCTAAAAGTGAGAAGTGTATACTTTTTGGTTATTCTAAAGATGTCAAAGGTTACTAAATTCTTCAACCACATTGTAATGAAATTATTATTAGAAGAGATTTTAAATTTGATGAAAATCACTTGACCTACGAGCCTAATTCGATGATTGTTCCTTCTTTAGCCTACGAGCCATATTCGACATCTGTGCCTTCTTCTATTCCTATTCTAGTTTATTCTTCAGATGATGATAGTGAGGATGAAAATCCACCTCCTCCTACTCACCTTCCTCTAGATGAATCCATTGAACCTGAACCAACACCAGCACCATCGCTTCCTAGATGGGTCCATTCAACACGAGAATCATATGGTGAACTTGTTGGTGATCCTATAGATCAACGTCATACACATTCACAGTTCCAGCGATCCTCTTCTCTTTTGGATCAAGTTTGAGAGACTCGTGATCCAGAGACATTTGCAAAAGCTTCAGGTCATCCAGATTTGGATACAAGAATGAATGAAGAGTATCGTTCTTTAATGGAAAACAATACTTGGGATCTTGTACCTCTTCCAAAAGGAAGAAAACTTGTCATATGTAAATGGGTCTACAGAACTAAGTATGCACCATATGGAAGTGTTTAAAGGAACAAGGATTAGTTAGTTTCCAAATAATGTTTCCAAGTTGAAGGAATTGACTAAAATGAAACCTTTTCCCCTATAGCCAAAATGAATTCCATCTACCTTCCTCCTTCCCTTGTTGCCTCACATAAATGGGAGGTTCATCAAAAAGATGTTAAATCCTCCTTCTTGCATGGGGATTTGCAAGAATAAATCTACATGGAAAAACCTCCTGGCTATGTCTAGAATGACTCTAGCATTGTTTGTCACCTCAAGAGATCTCTTTATGGTCTTAAGCAAGCTCCCCGAGCTTGGTATGCCGAAACGGAAAACTTTCTTATTGACACCAGATTTTCTAGATGTCATTCTGATCCTAATGTCTATACCAAGAAAGTAAGAATCCATCTCATAATCCTTTTCCTTTATGTCGATTACCTTATCCTTACTGGTAGTGACTCAAAATTTTAAACCATGAGAAAACCAATCTTAAGAAGAAATTTGAAATGACAGAATTAGGATTTTTGCACTATTTTCTTGGCCTCCAAGTTTTGTAAACCAATGAAGGATTTTTTCTTTCCTATTCTAAGTATGCTTGTGACCTTCTTCGTCACTTCCACATGGAATATTATAAACCAATCCCTTCTCTCTTCCAATCTAGAGTCAAGATTGCTACCACCTGTACTTATCCTGAAGTTGATGCTACTTTGTATCATCAATTAGTTGGTAGACTCATATACTTAACATATACCCATCCTGATATTTCCTTTGTTGTTGGTATTGTTTCCTGGTATATGAAAACACCCCATGAAATCCATTGGAAAGAAACTAAAAGGATACTTCAATATGTCCAGGGTACAGTTCATATCAGGATACATTATAGTTCATGGGGGGGGCTTTATTGGTTGGTTTCATTGATTTAGATTGGGTCGACGACCCTGATGATCAGAAGTCTATTGCAAGTTATTTTTCAATTTTGGTTCATGACTTCTCACTTGGGCCTATAAGAAACAATAAGCTATGGTTCTTCCTTCAACAGAAGCAGAGTACCAGGCAGAGGTAAATGCAAGTCAAGAAGCCTTGTGGCTTAGACAAATACTTTCAAAGTTTGGATTCCAGCAACAACATATGACTACCCTTTGGTGCAACAATCAGAGTTCCATCAATCTCGCCAAAGACCGAATTCAACATCAACGCAACAAACACATAGAGCTACACATGCACTTCATCCAAAATCTCATTCATGATTGAGTTATTGAAGTGCTCTTTTTCCCTACAAAATATCAAGTTGTAGACATTTTCACAAAGTCTCTTATAGAAGCGAATTTTTCCAAACTTTGATCTATGTAAGGAGTTTAGAAAGTTGTCATTAAGGGGGGATAGGCTATAATGCCTCCTTCCTTCTCCTATTGCATCACTATTGTAAATCCTTCAATCCTATCCCAAGTTGTTCTTAAGGGGGTATGTTAGGATATTTAGACACTTAGAAGTTAGTTAAGATCTACTTGGTCTAATGTGTCGTTAGGTAAAAGTGTGTTTATTTAGTATGCATTAGTATGCATTTGTAGTTAGGAAATCTGACAGTCAAGATATGTTCTAAACATAAAGTGATCTGATGGTTCATATTCTCCTTGATATTAACAACTACATTGACCCATGGTTTAACACCCGATTGGTCCATGATCTCTATTTAAAGAGAATGGAGGGTCATTTTATGATGATCAATTGTGAGAAACTCTCTTGTAAAACCTCTCTGTAATCTTTTTCTTTTGCATTAATAAATCACTCCAAGTGGTCACGTTGGATGGGGCCGTGGATGTTTCCCGTAGGGGTTTTACCACATAAAAATATCGATGTGTTTATATTTGATCTAGTTTTGTGAGTGGTTACTGAAGGTGTGAGTCCTCTATTGGAATACTTATTTTGTCAAACATATTGGAGGTAAAATTATCCATGGTAAAACTATGATTTTTACCAGAAATTACTATCTTCCTACTTTCATGCAATTCTTTGCTATTTTTCAGGGAATAATTACTATTTCCAATTCATTCCCCTTTGGACATTAATTTGTTGTGTAAATCTTGGTAGAAATTCCTTTCTTGCCATATACTCATGAAACTTAATTAATCACAATGCATTCAATTCTCAATTTCCTTTTTTGTTTTTTAATTTCCAATGAGGAACTTGAATTTTATTTCTCATTATTTTCTTGTTATTTATTTTTTTGAAATACTTTACCTCTCTTCCACATTTGGCTTATTATCTTTAGATAAAA
>SNQJ01S0024021.1:385259-395696 GCA_010110895.2 Picea sitchensis
AGGTGACACTGATCCTTAGAGGGCAGAGATTAAGACATAGTCTTCAATCTTTTCTTTAATCATATTTGTGGGTGGCTCTTCATCTTCAACTGTATGGGCATGGTGCATTTTGTTCCTACTCTTGTACTCTTCTCTTCTAGTTGGACAATTCTTAGCAATATGTCCCATCTTGTCACAATTGTAACATTGGTAGGATGATAAATCTTTTTCTCTTCTTTGACCTTTCTGAAACTTCTGGAATCTCCTTGGAGGGTGAGATTCTTTATGGATGAATTTATTTGGGGAGTGAGAATCCTTATGTGGGTGAGTCTCCTTCTTGAAGTGAGGCATTCTCTTTCCTACTTTATTATGAGTAGCTAGATCTTGATCATCATCCCTTAATAGTACTTCTTCTCGGTTAGCTACTCTTGCTTCTTCTTGAACACATTCTTCCCAAAGACTATCAAATTGTAGTTTTTCCTTTCTCGAAAAAATGGTTTGGATGTATGCATCCTAAGGTATTTTGAGACCATTAAGAGTTGTACTTATGAGTTCATCTTCATCTAGGTTATCTCCAATTGTTTTTAGTTGTTCCTTGAATTGAGAGATTCTAGAGAAATATTCATGAATTGTTTCTCCTTTCTGCATCTTTGTATTCTTGAGTTGACTTCTCAAGTTCATCTTATGGTTAATGTTTCTTCCTTCATACAATCTAGTTAGGGCATCACACATCTCTTTAGGAGTGTTCTTAGTTTCCACTTGAGGGATCAAGTGATCTTTGATAGAGTCTGCAATGATTCTTTTGGCCCTAACCATGTCCTCCCGGTACTTTGCTTTAACTGTAGCATTTGCGAGTTCTGGTACATTTTCTTTGATGAATCTTGCTAGGTCATTCTCTTCAAGAATGAGTGCAACCCTATACTTCTAGGCATGAAATTTATCCACACCTTCTAACTTGTCAACAAGCTTGGTGCTTGTAGACATCTTGACATGAAGCTGGGAAAATGACCAAAAAATGAAAGTGCTCGGAATTTAGATCAAAACTTACCAGAAGGTGTGCTTGGCTGAGGCGAGTAGTCCGATACAGTCAATTTTTTGAAAACCCAACTTTTACCCCTTAAAAACGATCTTGCGCAATTCTGGACTGGTACTTCTGGTACTGGTTCTGGTTTCCTGGTACCATTGAAAACTAGGGTTTCAATTTCCGAGATTTTTGTCCACTGGAAAAGTGTGCTCAAGCTACCAATGAGATCGTTAGTCTAGGGCACACTTCCTTGATGATTTTTAGGATTAAATTATCTTCCAATAAAAGCCCTAATTTTCTTGTACGACAACAATGACATTTTTGTTTATCAAGTGAAAGGTGATCTCTTCAACTTAGCTCTAATACCATGCTAATTTTAGAGAAGCTATTAAGTTTCTTTTCAATTTACTAGATAACAATAACATAGCTAGGATCAATGAGAGAAACACAATCACAAGATACACAACATTTATCTGGGGAAACCCTCATGGGGGAGAAAACCCAACAAAAACTTCCTTAATATAGATAGCTAATACAATTCCAAGACAATAAACCAAAACACTAGAGAATAACCAACACTAAGCAATGCGCCTCTCTCTTCCTTCTTCTCCCAACTGCAACTATATCCAAACTTGCGCACTTGTTGAGTGGAATGCATAAGTGAACAAATGAGGCACTAGCCTCTCTTATTTATATTAGCTGGCAGGTGCTAGGGAGGTGTCTCTTCACTGGGCAGGGTCGACTTCTTCACTTAGTGGTTAAAATCACTTTAATTAGGCCTGGGGGGGAGACTTATTAATTTGCATAATATAATTAGGGTTTGACCAATCCACAAAAGGGGATCTGGTCATTTACAAAGCTCGACATGATCAATCCACAAAAGGGGATTGATCTAATAAATAATGACTCAATAATAAATAGAATACTCTTTACAGTTACAATATTTCAACAATATTCTTTATCCTTCTTTGTGGGATTCTATATCTTTGTCAATGTTCAATAATTTCATTTATTTTTTATTCTCTATCTCCCATCTCTTGAATTTTTATTACTTCTATTTCATAATTTTCTCTAACTTCAAGGTTTCGAAGTTGCTTTCTTCTATTTCTTGTTATTGGTCATCTATATGTTTCTAGTCTTTTTCTCAGTTTCCAACCCTTTGTCTTTGTCTTCTTTCAATCTCTCTTTCTTCTTCACAAGAAAGGGTTTCCCAAGAATTTTCTAATTCTTCTCTAGTCCTATTTGTTGTTATTGCCAAATTATACAACTCGTGCAATATGATTTGTTGATTTCCAAGACCAATTTAAAAATTTGGTTGATTCGAGTTAGGTTGAGTCATAAATTATGATCTACGAAAACCAACCTTTTTATCTCCCCAATATGGTCACCAAAATGTTGATCTTAATACGGTAAGACAATCTTTAGATCAACATAGACCTTATTGTGTCCACACATCATCCAGAGGAAATTTTGTTTGTTGTGTCAGTGGTCCAATAAGAAGAGGGCATTGCACTTCAAAGTGTAATTTAAAATATGAAAGACACAAGGGATTATGCATTATTGGATATGGATCCATCCTKCTCCATGAGAGACCTCAATGAGCCATGAGGAAACCTCCATGGGAAAAGTGAAAAACAAAGAATGCTTCAAAGTGTGAAGTTAGGAGGAAGACACAAAGAGACATAAACTTAATGCTCTATGCATGTCAAGATGACATGAGAATACAAGAAGTGACAACAATGATTTGGAAATGGTATGTGACCTTAGCATGAGGACATGGTTTTTCTTTTCCACCTTAGTTTGATAAAGGAGCACATTGTTGAAGCATTGAGGGATCCATGCATGCATTTATTAGGAGGAAGCACATGGGAGAGAGAGCGTGTTGTAGTCTACGGAATTAGAGGATGAATTCAAGGAGAGACTACATCGATAAGAACATCTATAACACACACAACCCAACAAAGAAGAGATCATTTAGGGAAGGATATCCATCCGAGCCTTTATTCCGTCTTCATGGGTATTTGTACAATAGAGAGATGGTTGGAGCGGTTGTACCCGCTCCAACTAATCATTCATTATGTTCTCTTTATACATTTATTACATATGTTCGTATACATTCTTATACGTAGGTTAATGTATGATGACATTTACATGGCCTAGAAGTCCTCCTCAACATCTTCCCCACACTCAAATCACTGCTCGTCCCGAGCAAGTGTGAAAATAACTAATGACATGTTACTCTTTATCCTTTGTCTTCAATCTAGAAAATTCATGTGCAGTTAGTGAGTCTCTCAATGCTTTTCTCCCACCCAAAAATGGTTCTCTTGATCCTATTGTTACACATTTATCTCTTGTGCCTTTGAAGTGGTGAGTGGCTTGTCCTGGGATCATCTTTCCCTTGCACACCCCCTACATTGGAACACCATGCTTCAACCAACCTACCATTTCTCTGCTTTCTGGCTTCTAAGGTCACAACTCAGGAACTATTCTACAACTTTTATACCAAGGGGCTCGATCAATTCAGTATTTCTTGTGCCATCATCTTTTCTTCTAAGCTCTTGTTTGTGTGTGTCTCTTCATCTGATGTCTCTTTCTTGAATTCCTTTAACCATTGCCAACACACTCATCATCAATACTCTGCTTTGCTTTGTTGCTTGTCAAACTTGAATGTGCTTCTTTATGTTTTTCTGGTCTTTGAAAATGTATGGAGTCTGCATTTGATATTACATGAGAAAGACTTGACTATGACTCAATGGAAAAATAAATTCACTTTTGTTGGTACTAGACTTTTACAACTCAATATAATGTTGTCGACTGGATATCGATTAGCATTGGTGAGGAACCAATATTGTCAGCTAAAAACCAACTTATAACACATGAGTGGAGGAGATCGCCTACCTTTGAAAGACGCGCGTTTAACACCCTCTTTACTTTAAACACAAATTCAATTTTTGACAATAACTAAGAAAACATTTTTTTAAAGAGAAAAAACTACTTCCTTCATGTTTCTTTTACACTTCTCATGACTATATATACTTTACAATAGTATGCCTTGTACATAATGTGACTAAAACACTTCATACAACTCTTAAAAAAAAAGGACTTTTCTTTTCGAAGACTTGACATGGGACACTTTTCAAATAGTTTTCTTAATCCATCATACCTAGCACTCTTTACAATGACTATTATGATGACTTCATATACATTGTAGACAAACTTTACATGTCCCATACAACAAATTTTCAATTTTTTTTGTAAATGACTCAATTGACTAATTCCATCCTTGATGTGACATATGTTTCAATTCCTTTGAGTTAATCACCCACTTCTCACTAATTGCATGATATGACATATGCTTCAATTCCTTTGATTTAATCACCCACTTTTCATATAATAAGGCCCTTTCCTTCGTATATGAGTTTTTTTTTTTAAAGAGAACCAATAATATAAGAGCATAGGCACCCACTTTTCATATAATAAGGCCCTTTCCTTCATATAATAACTTATATGAATTTTCTTTTTAAAAGAGTACCAATGATATAAGAGCATAGGAACCTATGGCATTTTCATGAAATAAATGATTTGAAGAAAAGTGTATACTCATACACCTTCCACAAGTATATGCTATAAAGGTAGATTTTGATTTATGTAATATGACTTGCTTCCATATTGTGCACGTCTTTGTGGATGCATTCTACTCACAAATGGATATAAATACTTCCCCATGAAAAAAAATGGTGAACACATGAGACAATTTTGCAATCTTCCATCTAAATCCATAAGCGAGAATCACACTGCTAATCGAATGCCAGCATCATAAGTACGTCTTTCATTCCTACGTTTTCTACCTATGGAGGAGACCAGTTGGAGCTAATTGGAGAGCTCTAACTACCAGTATCCATTAGAAGTAACTACCAGTATCCATGAGCAATCAAAGGCATGCAACATCCACGAGATTCTCAAACAACTCATACTTGTCTCGGTTCAAGTCACATGATAATGGAACCAAAGTGTTGTAGTTTACAGAATTAGAGAATGAATTCAAGGAAAGACTACATTGTGAAGTACATTAAGAACACACAATCCAACAAAGAAGAGATGATTTAGGGAAGGATATCCATCCGAGTTTTTATTCTGTCTTCATGGATATTTGAACAATAGAGAGAGATAGTTGGAGTGGTTGTACCAGCTCCAACTAATATTTCGTTATGTTCTCTTTATGCATTTATTACATATGTTTGTATACATTATTATAATTAGGTTATTGTATGATGACATTTACATGGCTTATAAGGCCTCCTCAACAAAGGGAAATTCCTCAATAATCAAATCTCTTTATTTAAATTGACATCTAGGAAATATGTGGTGTTGAAGCATGCATTTTTTGTTGGGAAGTCAATTTGAGCGTGCAAAGATCCCTCCTTTGATAATTTTTCCTTGGAAAATTGTTGTAACACACATAGGGTTCTACTTGGGAGATGATAAGAGGTTATGCTAGGTCCCCACACTCCTTGGAGTCTCCACGTGAAGCCTATGTTGACAAAGTATGAGAGAAGGACATTTATCCCATATGCCACATAAATTTTGGCATGATTTGGGAAATATTTGGTCACTATCATTATTCTGTTGGTGGATTTATGGGATGAATTGAATGTTACTAGAGAAAATGAGGGAGCGTGAATAAAGGGAAGGGGAATTATGACTCTTACTTTAGAAGGGAGGAGGAACAACAAGTAGAAGGAGAAGGAGAAGAGAAAACACATAAGAAAAGAAGAATGTAGAAAAAAGTAAAGATAAGAAAGGAAATGGAGGATGCAATACTTTTATGGAAGGACATTGTTATGAAGAGAAAAAAAAAAGAGAAGAAAGGAAAAAGAAGACAATTCCCGAGAATGGGGTTAGAAAAAATAGAATAATTCCAACATATTCTCTCGTGCCTAAATAGGAAATGTCAAAGTGAATAAAACACATCGAAAGATTTTACACCTAAGAATAAATCAATGGGTATCTTGTGAGAAATAGAATGGCCCTATTGTTTAAGTGTGTTAATTGTTCTTATTTTTAAGTTTAATTATTGTGTCCACATTTAAGTTTGATGGAAATTCCAATTTAATTTGTGCATGTTTCATAGATAGAGGAGTTTTTTGTTGCACCAGTTTTTTTAATTTATTTTCTTTGTACTAATTTTATTTTGTTTTTTAATTTAAAATTTATACATTTAATCTTTTTTTAATTATGTCAAAGACATTCATTTCAAAGGAATGCTCCCACCGCCATTTGTCATATGTTGAAGGCCACTTGCAACCAACCACATGTTGTTTCTATTAGTCACTGCATCGAACCACATGTCCTTTGACTGTAAGTCCATCTCTATTTTGTAAATGATCTATCCAATGGGCATAGACCAAAAAAAACCCATTTTACACTAGTCTTTACCAACTAATTAACAATTGAACATTGGTCCTTACCAATAGATTGAACATTGGTCCTTACCAATAGATTGAACACTAGTCCTTCAACACCAATGGACTAATAGATTGAACACTAGTCATGCTCTCGAACAAGATCCAAGGTCATGATGCTCTTGATGGTACAGTTGGAGCTGGTGGTTTGTAATCAATCAAACGCTCGATTGTTTCTTGAGAAGAATGGCTATCGTGAAGTAGGAAATGTTGTTAATGTCCCATAAAGTAAATGATACAATCGTGAAGCATTAGCCCTGATCTCAGGGTTATTTGACAAAGTTCAACTGTGACCACCACCATTGCATCGCCACATGAAACTTAATAGTAGCGGAAACATGCATGGACTAGATACATGGCGCAAAAGGGATGAAAGTGATGATGTGTTAATTCTTTTGGACTTTGTGAGTTTAAGAATCTCCAAAAATTTCCTACAATTATTACAAATGAACTTGAGAGTTGGGCTCGTTCCTTTGAATTTTGAACCATTTTTAAAAAGAAAGTTGAGATTTCTAGTTCTATTTCATATTTCATGGAAAATTGAAGACTACTCTTAGAGATTTACACTATGATKTCAATGGTGCTTAAATTCAAATTGTACAAACCAGTTTCCAAGCTTGTGGAGATTGTTTCCATGGTTTAATTTCGACAATTTTTGGGTAGTCCTTTTATGGTTTTGGGTTTGACATTCATCTAAACGACATTATAGAAATAGTAKTTGTATATGTTGATCTTTGCGAGCTTTACTTMATGGGTTTTCTTGGCTCTAAACAATGGCTTCCACCTACAAAAGATATCAACCAATTGAACCAGATAGAAAAAATGAGCCATACCCAATAACAATGATACTCAATACCCACAACAAAGAACCACCTACCAAAAAAACCCACCCCATATATGGAATTATTGAAATTGATTCATTTCAAATACATAGTTAAGATAGTTGATCCTTTATTCTATGTTATTTTGTTAAGGAGAGAGAGATCATTCTTAATACAAAATATGGTTTCCATACTTAATCTACATTGTTTTTCATATAGGGAGGAATGGCGTACAAATAAAATATAGAAATCTTTCGTAGTATATGTTAATGCATATTGTTTGTTTGGTTGGTTGAACAAGATATGCCCCAAACACTCCTCACCGGAGTATAGATATAGATATGCATCAAGTGAGTTGTTCCACTACTTCAAATAGGGAATTGTTGTACCATTTGGGGGGTTTACCCCTACTACTATCATTAATTGAGAATGACCCTTCCTCAATTATGTATATTTGTTGCCATTGCTCTTTATGCATCTTCCACCAATACATTTGACAATTGCAATTCAATCACCATACTTATATTTATACTCTTATTATGTATGAGTTGTAGTAGTTGACCTCCCAACCAACAAGAGAGAAAGGCCTAATATTGGGTGGTATTATTCAGAATGAATATATGGGTAAATAGAGTTTTTCTTTATAGGCTCTGAGAAAATAGAGTCACGGTTTGGATTGGTATCAATCACTGGAGAATACAAGCTCTCTTCAAAATTGGGTTTTGATTTAGTTTGTTATTCACTATTGAATCCAAAATCAATTTCTAGGTTGGTATAGTTACCTATATATCCTCCTCCTAATTGAGCGAATCTATGAGATCATGTGCCTCTGACAGATTTGAGAATAAGCGTCAACTTTTCCTTGTCTACGTCGTTACCATGATATTGTATTGGAAAATGTTGATTAGAGCACTATTTCCATGCTATGAATGTACAACTTTTTGGAGGCGTGTNGTCGTTACCATGATATTGTATTGGAAAATGTTGATTAGAGCACTATTTCCATGCTATGAATGTACAACTTTTTGGAGGCGCGCGTGTGTGTGTGTGTGTGTGTGTGTGTGTGTGTGTGTGTGTGTGTGTATCAAGGCTTCTCGTGTTCAACCAAGGAAACAAATATCTCAATTGTAAAAGAGATGACTGATTTCCCAAGCCAAAGAAAAGAGCTCTTATATCCTCTCTTTGGGGAAGATAGAGATGTTTTTATGGACATAGATGATGATAGATCTCGAATAGCTTGGAAGAGAGCAAGCTCGATCTTAGTGGCATATTGGAATATGTGGTAGAGGGATTATTTTAATATATATTGTGTGGTGGAATACATATTTCTTCTCTTTGAACATTGAGCGCTTTGGTTGGTGCTTCCAGGATACCATTATGGAAAGAAGACTTTCTAACTAATATTGATCATGAATAACTATTTTGGAGAGAGGCCCAATAACATTAGGTATAAGAGACATATATATTCCTTGTGCCTCTAGTAGGGGTGGAGGACATAATACATAATACATTGGATTATGCTTACCCTTCCCCTTAAACATATATCATCATAACATGAACTTATATTTAAGACGCCAATATATCTAGTAGATAAACATGAGATCCCCAAGGATACGAGACATAAACAACTATAATCCACCAAAGCCTAGTGCTCTTACAACAAGCTCTTTAATTAACCAAGCTCTATCATGAACATTGCAATTATATTGTTTCACGCGTAATGTCACAAGGAAACTAACACTTATGATATTCTCTTTACACTTCTCTTTTAATATTGGTCGCCTTTAATTTTCCTTGGCATGTGTGCCAATCAACTGGTTTCCATGAATGCATGTGACCATGTTGTGTGCCATCTCCATATCCCCATTAACATGACAACTCATGGACAACCAATAATAAAAAACTGATCATTGATCACTGAAGCCAACAAATGATCATGCCAGCTATCAAATAGAGGGGCCAACGGACTGAGGAATAATATTCTTTGGGAAATAATATTCTCTTTGAACACTGTCACGAGGCTTTCCACTACCTCCAAGAATCAATATCCATTAACATGAGGCTTTACATGACCTCCTCACACATAAACATGACAAGTATCTATCTTGTAGTTGACCTCAATACTAGAAATGTACACAATAGATTAGATATGAGGATTTGACCTAATAGGATTCCAATATGAATCAATGTCATAGACAACAACATTCCCAATGAAACACTTAGTTAGATTGTCATAAGTCAAATTCAAAATCCACCCATAAATGTCAATATTTAAGGTCGTTGACATTGGCAAAATACAAAGTTGACATTGGCTAATGCAAAACCTCTCACTTGTTTAAATCTCAAAAGATATAAATTGTAGAAAACTAACTTGTTTAATAATCAATATTTGGTAAATGGCCAACTTTTACATGTAATTATCAATTAACCAACTTTTTCATGTCATCATCAAGAGTATCGACAAAGAAATGATGTTTAAGTAACTAATGAAGGACGACATTACTTGTGATGTAACACCTCCTTACATTGTATTCATGGACTCTGCATTTATGAAAGTTTATTGTTTACCAATTCTAACCTTGAGTCTTGGATTCTCAAAGTTGGTTGTAGGGGAGGAGAGAGGCCTAGGCATCCTGTGTTCAAAGCGTGTAGATGTTTACTTGCAGTGTACCTCATGGTAGAGCATTAAATGCAATATGTATTTTGAGATATATATTATTTTATTAGGAATGAAAATTAATAATTATTTTTAATTTAAAAGAGGAGATAACTTTTTTTAACATAAAACTTTGTTATTAAAAAATTTAATCCATTAAAAAAAATTCCAAATCATCATAATTAAAACTTTGCCTCATCCAAACAAATTTTACTTAAAAGACCAAAGTTGACTAGGGAAGTGATGAAGGCGCTAGTGTGCTATAAATAGTTGTTTCTCTTTCATCTATTATCTCCGAAGAAAATGAGAGGGCCAAGACCAAGATAGTTTAGCATTATCATTGCTATAACAAAAGGTGGTGCCTTCTCCAAGAAACATGGATTTTATATATTGATATTGTTGCAGGAGTGTTATCGGACAAATCGATAGGTGCGGACACTAACAGATCTCCCTAGATCCACCTAGATATAGAACAAAACACACCAGAACATGATG
>SNQJ01S0024021.1:404318-418324 GCA_010110895.2 Picea sitchensis
TGTGGGCTACGTCCACCAGAGAAATTGCCAGGTCCTTCCTTTATTATTATCCAGCAAATGAAGGGATACAACCTACAACAAAACCCGTTGTAACTTCCTCTTCTTTCTCTCACAGTCTCCTCTCTCAGAATACAATATTCAGCCTCGTACATAGCCGCAATACATTTCCCTCATAAAAGAGGGTTGCCTTCTAGGGGAAAAAACCCTAACATAATCTCTACCGTTAGATCTGCGACCTTATATTGAACGGTCCAGATTTACAATGAAATTACAATATACTTTTATAAGGCAATTTTTTCTTTGGGGGGCCGCTTGCCCCCAGACCCCCCAGCCGGGGAGATGGACCCCCCGGACCCCGCAGAGGGGGTACCCCCCCTTTGCACTCCCCCGCATGGAAGAGTGTACATACTTCTGGGGTGTAAATACTTTATGGGGTATAAACATGGCTGAAAGTAAGGACCTCTGAATCAGGAAGATAATCAGGCTCCACAACCAACACTCCTCACACATCAACATGAAAAACATCTATCTTGTAATTGACCTCAATGTTAGCAATGTACACAATAGATTCGATATGAGGGTTTGGCCTGATAGGATTCCAATATGAATCAATGTCATAGAAAACAAAATTCCTAGTGAAACACTTAGTGAGAACATGATTGCTCCAACTTCTCAGACAAAATAAAATGTTGACATTGGTTAATGCAAAATCGCTGACCTGTTGAAATCTAAAAAAAAACTAAATTTTAGCAAACTGACTTGTTTAATAATCAATATTGGGTTAATGGCCAACTTTTTCATGTCATCATCAACAATGGAAGTTATAATATGTGAAGATCGATAATTCAACATATCTTCATATGGATGGTATGAATGGAAGTTATAAGACATGAAAATCGATAATTCAACATATCTTCATATGAACACTATCAAGCATCTACAACAATATTTGGTTAGCGACCAACTTTTTCATGTCATCATTAACAATGGAAATTATAAGACATGAAAAAYGATAATTCAATATCTCTTCATATGGACACTATTGAGAATCTACAACTATACTCCCTTCATTGGTATCAACAAAGAAATGATGTTTGAGTAACTTAAAAGTGTAAAACTGATTAATGACGACATTACTTGTGATGTAGCACCTCCTTACATTGTATTTGACTCTACAATTATGAAAGATTATTGTTTACCAATTCTAACCTTGAGTCTTGGATTCTAAAACTTGGTTGTCGTGGAGGAGAGAGGCATGGCTAACAATTTCACATAGTAAGAGATGTAAACATAGATATTCTCTTCACAGGTGTCACTTGAGAGGAGTACTAGAATTGCTAGGGTTTCGATTCACTTTGATTAAAAGAAGGAAAAGGGAAAAGAACAAAGAGTGCTAGAATTTCTAGGATTTTGATTTTCTTTAATTAAGAGAAGGAAAAGGGGAACATAACAAAGACTAATTAATAATAATCACAAAAAAACATGAAAGGAATACAAGGTTTGTTTGAAATGTGATCCATGCCTAGGTCATGGAACATATATACCTTAGGAAATGATAATGATCAAAGCCAACATGTCACCACTAATGGGAATTGTTGATGTGATGATCCTCTCATGCACAATGGACTATTGRTATCATTTGAATCAATGGTTTCTAGCCTCTAATTGAGTTGTACTAACTCAAGTTGAAACACAATTTCAATTATACAAAATTGTTTTTATATAAAGCATAATGGTGAACTTCTATTTACTCAAGTTGAAATACAATTTCAATTATACAAAGTTGTTTTTATATAATCACAACACACCATCATTATGATATGCACAATAGTTAGTGTTAGACTCATTTTTTTATTTAAAATTGTGACCAACCGCACTTGACACATGGTTAGTTGTAATTGTCTTTAATTATGCTACCTTGCCATACCAACAGATATAATATTTTTGATCGTTGAGATGTTGATGCTACCTTGTCATACAAATGCATACAATATTAATATTTTTCATTGTTGATATGTTGATACTACCTTGTCATACAAATGCATGCAATAATATTCTTCAGCATTGACATGTTTTCAATACCTAACCTTTAACTAACCAAACATATGGATTGTTTCTTTTCACATTGTGTAGGCATGTTGAAGTATGACTTGCTTGGATATTTAATCACAAGAGACCATAGGGCTTCATCATTGAACTGTATCAATTAAGATTGTTTTTTGAGAAAAACCCTTTTACCTCTTTTCTCCACCTTAAAAGTAAGAAAGAAAATTTAGTTCTCAACAAGAGCGCTAAAAGTTTAACTTTTTATGCTAATGTATAAGGGCTTGAAAACACATGTTCAATCTCGAGAATGAGAGCTAGAAATGCATACAAGCAAGATCAAAAGATAACTAAAATTGCAATTCCCAGGAAAGCTCAACAAAGAGCTGAAAATGCATTTATAACTATGAGAGAAGTATAATTTTTGGTTAATGTACAACAAATACATGAGAAAAAAAAAAAAATTGATGGGATTCGATGAAAATGGAAGGGGGATCCTGCATGTCACTGTAATGTTTGTGGGACAACAAATGTTCAAGCATGTGATATATTGGATTCAGTCATTCCCACTAGGTTGTGGGATTTTTCTAGTGATTAGTACAAGGAATTCCCGAGCTATCTCACAGTGCATGGGCCCTCTTGAAGGCCTCAATTATTTTGAAGAAGAACATGAAACTTGCAACTTGAAGCAAGATTGTTAGGAGAGAATCCAGTGATAATAAAGGACACTAGGAAGCCTTGATGAAGAGCTTGGGTTATGCACCTACAAACGAAATGCTAAAGAGATGGATCATGGTAGAGCCTTTGTTGATATACAAGAGAAAAAAAAAAGTTATCTCGCCCACATTTGGATTAAAGTTGAGTCAATAATACTAGTTACTAAGTTTTCCTCATAATTATGAGGCCAAATCTTAGCATACCTAATGCTTAGTACAAACTTGTTCTAGCTTGTCGTATATATATTATATGGCAATTCACTCATCAAAAATCAACAACAACCTATTTATTCACTTTTTAAAAATCCTATTTATTCACTTACTAAACTATACCTAACTTATATATGAACAGTCACAAATCCATATTGGAATGAAATAAAAATTTCAGCATCTTTCCCATCTTGGGAAAACTTCTCAAAAGTATTCCTTCAGGCAATCACATGTGCTCCAAGAATTATTGTTCCTTACATAATGGGACTACATATGTGACTAGTTTGTGCCTTGAAAGGAGTTAAATATTATAATAGAACAATCAAAATTGTAGCCCATGGATCTGGCATGACGTGTGAAGTTTGGATTTTCCATGTCCAAGATTTAAATTTTGAGACACCCATCTCCTATCAACTGAGAAGCTAATATGGGTTTCTTAGATTGTTCTGTCTATAGTTTATTTATTTTKCTTAGTTTTTGGGTGCTAAAATATATATTTGGGACCCTAGCTTGAAGAGTACATTATTTAGCTTTCAACGGGTATTGAACATGGAGAATCGTGCATTGGCATGGATACTATAATCGCCATGAAGAATATGTAGGAAAATACAYGTTTGAATGAAATTTGGGAGATCATCAATTATAATTAGTAGGATATTGTTACTATATAGTATAGACCCACTAAATCAATGGTACTTTGCTTTGGATTTAACTTTGAAATGAATCGTAATCGGAGGCTCGTGTCATCTGTACAAAAAGTTGAACCCCCACGGAAAGACAATCAAAATTATCAACATGTACTATTGCAGTGAGATGGTTTGCTGGAAGAGGGAAATGATACATGGCACACACTAAGAGAACCCAATACAACCTTGACACTGCCCTTGACATTGGATCATTCTTAGATTAGTTTATGGATGATGTAGACTATGGGCTACACTCTTCAATTCATTTTGTTTATATATAGTAATAATATTGAATCTTTAATTATACTTTTCAAGTTAATTTATTAAATTGATTATTTTTTATATTTTCATTTTTATATAATGAAGTTTAAGTTTTACAAAATATTTCACATTTTTTTAGTTAATTTATTAAATTGATTAGTTTCTATATTTTCATCTTTATACAATGGATTTTAAGTTTTACAAAATCTTTTACATTTTTAAAATAAAATTTATAATGAGGCATCAATTTAGTGGCAAACAAGCAAAGATATGTAGTATAGTTTGGTTCTAATTTATTCAATGAAACTATAAAGGAAGATTTCACCCTACTGAAATTATGAAGAATGAAATTAGAAAGGAAGATGAGATGTTTATCAAGATGAAATTATGAAGGAAGATGAGATGTTTATCAAGTTAGATTTTGGATAAAGATTATGACAAACATTTAAAAAAAATAAAATGTTTATCAAAATTCAAAGACTATCTAATTAAATTACTGAATTGAATAATGGACAAACTTACGAAGGAGGGATGGTTCCCCAAGAAACTTAATGAGGAAGGTTAATCTCACTTGGCGAGGTCCGGGGGAATAAAATTTAATCAGAAACATTCAAAGTAAGTAAGAAAGATCTACTTTAGATTCATAAAATTACGACCCAAGAATACGCCAAAGAGCAAGTATGAATGACCTAAAAAGAAGCCAGCGTACGAAGAAACATTGAAGCAATTGTAGAATTTTTGGAAATACAAAAACTTGGGACAAAGGCCATTCAAAACTATCTATCATCGTGTTAAAGAAAAGATGCCAGAAGTAATTCGTGGTAACTAGCCACAAGATGCATGTTGCTCCAGCTCGAAAAAACTCTTCCATCAAATCAAATTTCACACAAACGAGAAGAAGACACACGGTTGACAAACATGGCAGTGGCATTACAAAAGGAATTGGAGTTGGAAGCTTATCATGAAGACTGTAGAGGTGGATGGACACATAAATCATCTAAAAAAAGGGTTTTTGCCACATAGACTCTCTTGACGAGCAATAAGATCAGGTCCAATAGAGGAGCAACAAACTTACAAAGTTAGTCGTTACCAGGAAACAATCACCTGGTAAATAAGATGAATGTATAAAGTTTAGTCATAAAGGAAAAACCGAGTAGTGAGAGAGTTGAGCACAGGTGAATCCTAACATGAGATAAATCACTAGAATAATAAATCAATAGAATAAATGAGTGTTCTAGAAGAGAATATCTCAAATATATCACGAACAACAGATCTATGAAATCAATAGTTTGGAAGGCAAAGATGGAGGGAGAAATTTTCTTTAAATCTAGGAACATGGAGGCATAGAGAAGAAAATACCCTTTAAAGTTAAAATCCCATGTATTTAAAGACCTATAAAAACAAGGATCAAGCTCAAGGAATTGGAGGGAAAATCCAATTTGGGTAAGTTGAGAAACAATTGAGAGAAGTGAAAAACCCTAAAAATCCAACAAAGACATCAATTCAATCAACTTCTAGGCCCAAACCCAATTTATAGGAAACAAAAACTTTGGATCATGTTGATGCTTTATTAAGGTCAAGGAGGTCGAACTCCTATAACTAAACAAAATCCATATCAACTCATCACAAAATCCGAAACAAAGCAATAAGAAATAGACTATGTTTTTTATGCAGTACGAGCCATATATGTGTAGACCTCTCAATGACAATAATTCCAACAAGTGTGTCAGTTATTAGGAAGCTTCATGTGAACACATTAAAAGAACATGTTTACAAGCAATTGATATATTGTTCTGAAAAAAATGACACTTCAAATAAAACCACAATAAAAACAATATTGCACTCTTCAACAAATTAAAATATAATAATTTAAACTAATCTCCAATTATTTTGTTTATTATCCAGATCCAACCATAGTACAATAATGATCAAAACACCATAAATCTTATCTAGTCCAAGAAATCATTATGATGCAACATGGTTGTGGGAAAAAGAATCTGACATATCTACTAACATCATGGTAGAGCGTTGGTCAATAAAGAGTGGAGGGAAATCCAAAGTGATTAGGAATTTAAATTCAATGCATTGCATCCGTGATGTGGGAGAATGAATATGATATATTTGCTACCATCATGATAGAACATCGGTTAGCATAAGTAGTGTGTTATCTTCTCGCACTCCACTAAAACAACAGGCCATGTTGAAAGAACACAAATATGGACCATTTTGTACAAAAGTATAGCTTCGRTCAGTAGTAAATTTGTAGCATTGTCGTTATATTTTCCATGCGAAAATGATTTGTAATCTAACTACAGTAAATATCACAAAAATATTCTTCTAACACTTCCCCCAACATAAGTGGGTTGGGATCGACCGAAGGAATAGAAAGATGGGCCATATTGCAKAAATGTATGGTCCAACGGTTTCTTCTAAATTGACACATGGGGTGAGCTAGAAACAGTCAGATATATATGTTTAACATCAGGTAACCTATTTTCTCACTATAATAGGCCTCCCAAATCATTTTCAATTTCACTTGAAAAAAATACAAATATGGGTGAGATTTCACAACATTTGCACAAAGGAAGAAGCACGATTGCTTGAAAAAATACAAAGACAGGCCAAGAATATGAAGATGGGCCAATATTTCACGCTCACCTGAAGGAAGAGGCACACTCGCTTGAAAGAATTCAATGACGAGTCAAGAATACAATGATGAGCCAATATTTCACGCTCTCTTGAAGGAACAAACACGCTCGCTTGAAAGAATACAAAGACAGGCCATACTGCACAAAAATACCTAACAATTTCTACATGAACATGTTTGATACATTTCTAATACAAAGTTCATGATCTAAACACCATAATGAATAACGGGTCAAATATGTCAATCATTATGTTAAATCAAGGAAGAAACACAAAGACAGATACCAATTAATTACATTACACCTAAGGTGAGGGGAATATGTTGGAAATATTAATTACAAGTCATGAGCTTCATGTTTACGCAAACTCTGTTTGTCATGAAACAGAGACGTTAGTCTTTCAGACATGCCAAGCAAGAGTGTTACCAGAAGTTTATTTAATGAGCCGATATTTATCTTTCTTGAGCTCTGTTATGCATAAGAGAGTCAGTCTAAATTTATTGTCGTCTTAATTGTTTGACTCAAATTTTCTTCTACAAGAAGTCTTAGTCTCAGTCTATATATGTTCGAGTCTGTAGGTAGTCAAGTGTGCAGATAAAATAGAACAGAGAGAATAAAGTCAATAGCAAGCAACAACAATTGTAAGGAGTCAGGAAGTCTGAGAGCTCAAGCTCTGTGTTTTCTAAGTTGTTGAAGTTGTTCAGAAGTTGTTGAAGCAGAATCTCAACACAATATTGTAGCCTGTAACCGCGTGTTGCGCCAAAGTTCTTAATATATTAGTCATCTATGTGTTGAAGTATTTCTGAATTCTGTAGTGTTCAAATATTCTGAAAAATATCTTCTCTGTGTTTATGCTCAATATTATGTTCATAGTTTATGTGTTGAGGGTAGCACAGTTACAAGAAATTGTTTATTAAGCGTTTTTATCACAACATGTAGTATTTTGTGCAGTTTGAGAATCGCACAGTAAGTTCTGAGAGTTCAATAAAAAAGTTTTGTAGTGGGCAGTGTTTGCAATTGCGTTGTGAAAATATCATTTACGCATTATAGATCCGAGATCTGGTATGAGAGCAGGTTCTATCAAAGCAGGGTGATCAGAGTAAGCTTCAAGAGAAGAAGATCTATTGCAACGAGAAATCATGGCTTCTATTTCAAATCTGCAACCTCCCACTTTTACAAGAAATATTTATGAGCTATGGTATTTTACCATGAAAGCATTATTTCAGGGTCAAGATGTATCGTAGATAGTCAAAAATGGCTACGTGGAACCATCAGATCAGGCAACGTACAATGCCCTCACACAAGCTGAGAAGGATACTTTGAAAGATCAAAGGAAGAAGTATGGAAAGGAGATGTTTTACATACATCAAGTCATGCATGAGAGCATAGTCCCAAGAGTTGCATCGGCAAAGCAAGCCAATGAATCATGGGACATATTGCAAACTTCTTATCAAGGTATGGACAAAGTCAAGAGTTCAAAACTACAAATTCTTAGAAGATATTTTGAAACTTTGTCAATGGAAGAGACAGATTCAGTAGATTCCTTTTATACCTATGTTATTGGCTTGATAAATCATATTAAGTCTCATGGAGAAACCATAAAGGACAGAAAGGTCATTGAGAAGGCACTTAGGATTCTTCCTCCTAAATTTGATACCCTTGTTGTGACTCTAGAATAAAGAAAAGACCCGAGTCAATTTATCTTAGATGAACTGCAAGATTCCCTCATTAATCATGAACACAGATTGAATAGGTCAAATATGTCATTAGAAAATGCATTTTCCACACAATCATCTATAATTTTTGGAAAGTAAGGGGGAGAGATAACTCTGGAGGCAGAGAAATAAGTTTGGTTAGAGGTGGATGCAGTAGTAGTCCTAGAAACAGTGGTGGAAGAGGTCGAAGTCAAATTAATAGTCAACCAAGTAATCAGAAATTTGATAAATCAAAGATTTAGTGTCATTACTATAAAAAGTATGGATATTATGCATATGAGTGTACGAAGAGACAATATAATCAGAACACGCAAGGTCAAGATTAGTCAAGAATCGCAAATAGTCCCTCCAGTCCGATGTTTATGACACGTGTTGAAGCAATGCCTATAATTTCCCCAGTTGAATGCAATGTTGCTCAAGAAAGTCCATGTGACACATGGTATCTAGATTTAGGCTGTAGTAATCACATGACATGAAACTTAGAGTTGTTTTCTAGTTTGGATAAGCCGGTCCAAACTAAGTTTACACTTGGAACAAATATCCAAGTCATTGTCTTAGGAAAAGGAAATATTAACATTTTAACTAAACAAAAAGTTATGCCTGATGTATATTTTGTTTATTTTCTAAAGAATAATTTGATGAGCACGAGACAATTTTTACAGAAACGATACATAATTTATATGGAAGATAATCATAGTGTGATTATGGACATATATCCAAGAAATCAACTTATTGCAAGAATTCAGATGATAAGCAACATAATGTTTCCATTGAAATTGAATCCAACCATAAAGAGAAATACAACGCAATGTGTCTATGACACAAAAGATGCGTTGTATCACACTGCATTCAAAGAAGAAAGTGCAAAAGTAAGTGTGTGTAGTTCCAAAGAAGGAAAATTTGGTGCGCTCAGTCTCAAGAAATAAGAAGACAATGGCGCAGAGATGCAGGAAACATTCCAATCTGAAGTACAGGATGATTCCTGGTTATGGAATTTCATATTTGGAAACTTAAACTTTGGAGGTCAAAAGATGCTACATACAAAGGATATGGTGAAATGTTTGTCATTAATTGAAAAACTAGAAAGAATACGTGAAGGTTGTATTTTTGGAAATCAACATAGAGAGTCATTTTCAGTTGGCAAGTCATACAGAGAAAAAGATCTAGTGGAAATTGTACATTCAGATGTTTGTGGACCAATGAAAACACCATCTATATGAGGAAGAACATGTTTTATGACATTTATTGATGATTTCTCAAGAAAAAACATGGATTTATTTTCTAAAACATATATATGACGCATTGGGTTGTTTTCAATAGTTGAAATCACTTGTGGAGAAGAAAAGTGGTTATTACATAAAATTTCTAAGAAATAACATAGGAGGTGAATATGTTTCAAGAGAGTTTCAAAAATTTTGTAAAGTTCATGGCATCTACAAGAAATTCATTGCGCGGTATACACCACAACAGAATGGTGTCACAGAGAGAAAGAATTGAACCATCATGGAAATGGCGCGTGGTATGTTGGCGGCCAAACATTTTTCAAATGAGTATTGGGATGAAGCAGTAGCAACTGAAGTATACATCATGAAAAGATTTCCGACAAAGAGTGTGAAAAACAAAGTTCCTCAAGAAGTCTGGACAGGAATGAAGCACAATGTGGAGTACTTAAAAGTATTTGGCTACGTTGCATATGCACATGTTTCAGATGAGCTAAGAAAGAAGTTAGATAATAAAGGACAAAAATGTATATTTGTTGGATACTTTGAAGATACAAAATCATACAAGTTGTATGATCCTATTGCAAGAAAAGTCATCATCAGTCATGGTGTTCAATTTGTGGAAAATGAAGCATGGGATGGAAGCATAGAAAGAACAGTCAGAATGATTGATTCCATCGGGCATGATGAAATAGAGGATGAAGTGGTTCAAACACCAAGTACAATTCAATGTGTTTTTCCTTCTACTCCTAGAACTATGAAACAAATCACAGCGCAATCTACTCCAGTGAGATCTGCAGGTGCGCAACCCACACCTAGAGAGAAACAAACTTCAGCAAGTAGTCCAATTAGTTCTACATCTGCAAATCCAACAATAGCAAGTTTTTTACCAAGAAATGCAATAATTTTGCAAGGCATCTATAATGTTAACACAACAAATTCATTTTCAGTTTTTTCTATGTTTTCACAGATAGATGATCCATTAATTTTTGAAGAAGTTGTCAAAGATTATGTATGGGAACAATCCATGGATGAAGAAATCATATGCATAGAGAACAATCAGAAATGGAAATTGGTAGATGTACCTGAAGACAAGGATGTGATAAGTGTGAAATGGATTTATAAAGCCAAGCAAGATGCAGAAGAACAAGGCAAGGCTAGTTGCAAGAGGTTTTACACAACAACCTGGAATTGATTTCAATGAAACATGTGTGTCGGTTGCGCACATGGACACAATTAGAACTATGTCATCCATTGTTGTGTAGAACAAGTGATTTCTTTATCAAATGGATGTAAATTCAACATTTTTTAATGGACATTTAGAAGAAGAAGTGTATGTGGAACAACCACAAGGCTATGAGATTCCAGGACAAGAAAACAAAGTATACAGATTGAAGAAGGCAATGTATGGGTTAAAGCAAGCTCCTAGAGCTTGGTACAGTCACATAGATTCATATCTCACTCAGAATGGATTTCAGAGAAGTGAATGTGAGCCAGCATTGTACATCAAAGCAAATCATCAAGGTAATATGTTAATTGTTTGTTTATATGTAGATGATTTGATTTTTAAAGGTGATTTTGGCATAGAATAATTTAAGTCAGTCATGAAGGATGAATTTGAAATGATTGATTTGGGGCTTATGAGATATTTTCTAGGTATTGAAGTTCACCAGTCCAAAGTTGGTATATATATTTCACAATCAAGTATGTGCATGAAATATTGAAAAGATTCAACATGATAAATTCAAAAGCATCCCCAACACCTATCATAAGAAGATTGAAGTTAAGTAAGGAAGATAAAGGGTCCAAGGCAGATCCCACATTGTTTAAAAGGATGGTAGGTTATCTTATGTATCTAACAACAACAAGGCCTGATATTATGTATGGAGTGAGTTTGATTTCAAGGTTCATGTAAACTCCAAAAGAATCCCATTGGAAAGCAGGAAAAATAATTTTGAGATATGTAAACAGAACAAAAGATTTTGGCATTTTGTATTCTAATTCAAAATATTTCAAACTTATTGGATACACTGACATTGATTGTGGAGGCAACATAGATGACAAGAAAACTACCTCTAGTTACACATTTCATTTTGGAACAGGTATAGTGTAATGAGAATCAAGGAAGCAACCCATAGTGACTCTTTCTTCAGCTAAAGTTGAGTACGTCGCAACTACAAGCATAGATTGTCAAGCAATTTGGATGAGAAGAATGTTAAAATATTTGTTGCAGGAAAAAAAGAAACCAACTACAATATTTTGTGACAACAATTCAACCATCATGTTATCTAAGAGTCATGTGTTTCACAAGAAAACGAAGCACATTGATACAAGGTACCATTTTATCATAGAATTAGTGAATAACAAAGAAATATGTTTAGAATTTTGCAGGTCTAAAGAACAAGTCACATATATTTTCACAAAATATTTAGCAAGGGATGCATTTTAGAAACTACACAATGGTATAGGATTCAATGCAGTAACATATGTTTGACAAGTCATGTCAATTTAAAATTTTGATGTAAATTTTGTAGTTTGTAAACTCACCTACTTATAATTAAGGGGGGGTGTTGGAAATATTAATTACAAATCATGAGCTTTATGCTTGCATAGACTCTATATGTCATGAAAACAAAGATGTTAGTATGTTAGACACTTCAAAAAAGAGTGTTAGCAGAAGTTTATTTAATGAGTCGATCTTTACCTTTCTCGAGATCTGTTATGCAGAAGAGAGTTGGTCGAAATTTATTGTCGTGTTAATTGTTTGAGTCAGTTTTTCTTCTACAGGAAGTCTCAGTCTCATTCTCATTCTATATATGTTTGAGTTTGTAGGTATTCAAGTGTGCAGATAGAACATAACAAAGAGAATAGAGTCGATAGCAAGCAACAATAGTTGTAAGGAGTCAACAAGTCTGAGAGCTCAAGCTCTGTGTTTTATAAGTCGCCAAAGTTTTTCAGAAGTTGTTGAAGTAGAAGCTCAAAATAGTATTGTAGTTTGTAACCGTGCACCGCACCAAAATTATTATTATATTAGTCATCTGTGTGTTGAAGTACTTATGAATTTTGTAGTGTTAAAATATTCTGAAAAATATATTCTCTCTGTTTATGATCAAGCTTATGTTCATAGTTTATGTGTTGAGGGTAGCATAGTTACAAGAAATTGTTTATTAAGTGTTTTTATCACATCGTGCATTATTTTGTGCAATATGAGAATCGCGCAGTAATTTCCGAGAGTTCAGTAACAAATTTTTGTAGCACGCAGTATTTGCAATTGTGTTTCACAGAGCTCGTCTGCGTGTTGTATATCCGAGAGAAGAGACAATCTGATATATCTGCTAACATCATGGTAGTGATTTGGTCAGAATAAGTAGGACTTTTGAATGTTGTCTAATATTACTTCCTCATAAAAGTGGCCTTCAGTGTGCCTCTCCCAAATCATCTTATCACACTGGCTACTAAAGGCCTCTAAAGGAAGAGACACTTATCACCTTCCTAATCATCTTCTCACGCTCGCCTAAAGGAGGACAACACACACTATACACAGGTTGATTGACAAATATAAAGTTCTGAATCAAAGATAAAAATCCCAAAATTGTAAAAAAGCATACATGAATGTAAAGAATTTATCTACAACCCTTAGTTTTGTTTCTCTCCCCGATAACCATATTGTTACTATCCATATTGGAAAACTTAACGATGCATAGATACATATATATTCAACGTATCTGCAGTGAAAGAATAGATGCCATATTTCAGATAAGAAGTTTTTAATATGTCCCATGCTTTCTTGGCTTGTTTTGTTGATGTTACTCTTGGGAGTATTCTCTCATGCATGGCTTGATGTATGTAAATCATTGCCTTTCCATCCTTCTTCCTTTGATCTTTCAAGGCATCCTTCTCAATTTGTATGATGGAATTATATGTTGCTTGATATTCTAGTTCCACATAACCATTTTCAACTATCTCCCATACATCTTGACCCCGAAATAATGCCTTCATGGTCAAGAACCATAACTCATAATTTTTTTCTATAAAAGTGGGAGGTTGTGTTGGCATGTTTACAGGCAGAGTATGCTTGTCATTGATGGCAAGAACAATAATGACAATGGCATGATTACAGACAACATGTGCTTGTCATTGATGGAAATATCAGAGTGTGCATCAATGGAAAAACAGGAACAACGTAAGCTCAGGTGAAGAAGCAAACAATATGTAGATATCAAAGCTCAGGAGAGATAGCATTCTGATATGTGCAGATGAGATCCCATACATCAAGGATTGCAGAAGGATCAAAGGTCACGGATCAAAGAAGGATCAAAGGTAAGCTTAGGTAAAGAAGAAAATAGTGTGTAATCCAAGCTCAGAGTTGTTGTTAAGCCCTAATATTGGCTCATTACCCCTTAATTGGGGCATATTAGATTAGTAATGCTATTTTATTTATGTCGGCTTTAGTCCATTAGTTGTAATTTAGATTAGTAATGTTATTTTAATTATGTCGGCTTTAGGCCAT
>SNQJ01S0024021.1:425960-452361 GCA_010110895.2 Picea sitchensis
TTAGTTGTCCAACATGTTGCATATTTGAAGTAGAAGCCATGATTTCACCTTAAGACATAGTTGCTTCTCTTTAAAAATTCTCTTGAAACCTACTCAGATAAACCTACTCTGATACCAGATCTCAAATCTAGAGTGTGCATATTTTACTCAACGCAAAATAGTTACAAAGACCGTGAAGTTCAATTCTTCGTCGCTGATCTCTCAAGACTTACCGCATAGTTTCAAAATCGCATTGAGGACTGTGCGCAATGATGATAACACTAAATAAATAAAATTATTGTAATAAATTATCATTGTGCTACTCTTAACACATAAAATCACATGTATACTTTTAGTGAAGATTCAAGAACTTATAAACTAACTTAAGCTTGCACGAAAATATAGAGAATGTATTTTCAATGTGTTTGAACACAACATAACTCAAAAATACTCATAAATATATCAACACTCAATTACTTAATATATTACCAACTTGGATGTTACGCGTTGTTACATAAGACAAAACTATGCAAAGCTTCCACTGTAACAACTTCTGCAAACTTTCAGACAACAGAGCTTGTGCTCTTAGACTTCTCTGACTCCCTTCACAATTGTTGTTGCTTCTAACTATCAACTATAACTCTTAACTCTATTTATATTCGATTCTTTACAAACTTGGAAATATATAGGCTAAGACAAAGACTTCATGTACAAGCAAACCGACTCAAACATTTGAGACGACAATAAATTCGACTGACTCTATCCGCATAACAGAGCACGAGAAAGATAAAAGATCGGCTCATTAATAATGCTCATTCTTGTCATGACAGACAGAGTTAGTGTAAGCGTAAATCTCATGACTTATAATTAATATCTCCAACAATCTTAGGACTGCAACAACTATTGCAACCTATCGTTAAGCATGAGGTTGCTGGAAAAATAAAAGGATACGATGTGTACTTAGCTTACACATATTATCCACTCACACTTGGAACTTATACAAGTGAAGCATATCTGTAAATTTCAGGGTTGGGGACATCATCACACTGAAACATCTCTGTAACTTTATAGGTTGAGAACATTAATAATATACATCATGAATGATGACCCATAATCACTCCACTTACTAAATATTTACTGAAAATCACACCGAACTTAATATAGCTTTGAAAACCACACCGAAAAAATGTTGGTCTATTGTTTACAACCAAATCAGATCCACGTCATACAACTGCAAATTATGCAAGATCATACCATAAAACAACCACCGAGTCAGATCCACTAAAAAAAAAAAAAACACCATAAATGCCCTAAGATCCTAAACAATACGTCTATACACCTGCATTACTTTGTTGATTGAGTATCCATGTTGAAAGAGTTGCGACAGAACATTATCGTTCTGGTGATTGAATTGCAAAAACAAATAAGAGAATAAATAGCTTGCAACCTAAGATCAATCGTCTCTCAAATCAGTCAAGACAATAGTTAGAAGCATGATGTCAATGATGATTAAAGACTCGAGTAAACGAAACGGCTACAGAAAATGCTTAACTACAAACTCCCTTTATAACCCCCTTAATTTCACCCAACCCCACCTGCATCGTAACAGATAGGTTTTCATACAAATCCCTGCCATTAAACAACAAGTAGACCATATAGATCACTAAATAAATTGGTAATGAAGGTGTTGCATAATATAAATAGTACTTATGAGGATGATATCCAACAATGTGTGGGGACCTACAATCTTGTGACATCCCCTCCTCAGATCTACTGCAAATTAGCCAACAAAAGAAAGACCACCTTCTACAACCCAAGATTAATGAGGAATGACGGTCTTGTTATTAGGACCAAAAGGTCAAGCTTCTTCATGAACCAATTACATATACTAAAATGCCGACTATCCGATAATTATAAAACAAAACCCAATTCACTTACAGCTGAAGTTCTAATAATATAAAAGATTCAGTGAGTGAATTAGACTCAAGAACCAGTTAACAATCATATTAACATCAAATAAATGAATTTTTAGCATATATAAACCCTCTAAATTCAACAACAAATATGTGAAATATCATTTTCACATATAAGGACCCCTAAAACAATCGAAACACGAGTAACTCTTAAGGCAAATACCTGAAAGAAATCCCAGATTGTTGAAGGAATCAATTAATCTAGATCATTTAAACACCCGAAGTTTAAATATTAGGTTCCATGAAAACATGATATCAATTATGGAAAAAGTTTCAAAAATAAATAAATAAATATTTAATTGGGCAAAAAGCAAAAAAAAATGAAAAACACAAACCAAAATACACCACCGATGGAAACAAAACATGATGGCATGTTGGTGTCCATAAACAAAATCAAAAAATGGTTTGCATATGTATATAAAGTCTCATCTCTAGTGCTAATATCATCCAAAGCTTGCGATAATTGGATGAAAACAATATATCAAATTACAAAAACTTTAGAAGAATAAAATATAAATATTCAGAGGAGGCAGAAAATAAGAGGAGCTTAAAATAGGGAAAGAGTGCACTGATGGAAATAAAAACGTATCTACTAATATCATCCAAATCTTTCGATAGTTGGATGCAAACAATATAGCAAATTACAAAAACTTTAGAAGCATAAAATATAAATATTCAAAGAAGGCATAAAAGAAGAAGAGATTAAAATAGGGAAAGAGAGCACAGATGGAAATAAAAACGTATAGCCTCAATTGTCTATAAAGAAAATAATCAACATGGATAGTGCTATCTTATAACTTCCTACAAGTGTTGCACATGTAAAGTAAAACCTAATATTTAAACAATTTTAATCATCCTATAAACAATTGTAAGACACACAAAATTAAAATGAAAACCTAAAACATGTGTGAACGTGTCTTCGTGCAGGTATTGGATAATTGATTCGAAAACCAAACGAATTGTAATGAAAGGAAGAGAAGAGGAGAGAACGTAGAGCTATTGCAGTTATAAACCCTCCTCATCATCTTACAAAGGTCCATATGTCGCGCATTCCCTCCCATCCTAGCGAAAAGAGGGCAACCGAGAAATGAATATGATTTCTAAGTGTATGGCCCATCAATTTATAGGGTGATTGGGTTGAAGGGACGATTAAGATTAGGCGTTGGAAGATGAACGAAAGTGATTGGAAGGCTGGCTAGAAAAGATAAAGAAGGTGATATCGTTATAATATTGCATGCATTGGAATCCATTTTTTCTCGTACCAACTTACTCAAATATTATTGTTATTGTTTGTGTCTTGTTGTAAATACAGTATATTTAGCAGATTACATGTATTATTTTAAATGGTCAAAAAAATTCTTTTTTTTTTTTTAATTTGGTGAAGCAAAATATAATTTTAGGTAGTTCAAGGATTTTTCAAGGTTAGAGTTGGATTAAAAAACAATTTACCAATTTTTGAAGAGAAGAAACATGTTGATCCATTTTTTTGACCAGTCTAGTATTATTATGTAGTTACTATTAGGATTTATTTTACACCTTTCTTAGCCTACTTTTCTCTTTTCTCTTACATCAAAAATTTGCCAAGCACTTAGTTGTTTTCCAAAAATGCGGATGCGAAGCTGCATAACAATTCTTAAACTCTTTTTTTACCCAGTTATGCAACCCCCCACTCACCAAAACACTTTACTTGGTCTCATATTCCATTTTCTTTTGGTACTTAGTCAATTTCAAGCGATGTGGATGTAGAGCTACTTACTATCCCTTAAATTTTTCATAGGTCTCCACCTCCGCAAGTCCGCAGGTTCGCATTTACTTTCCACTTTTCTCTTCTTTTCATACTTGGCCATATTTCTCATTATGGAGCGGATTTACTTATTCCCCATCACTTTTCCATTGCTAGTAGGTTCGCATGTCCACAAGTCCGCATTTCTCCCAAAATTTAACCATATTAGCAATTTCAATGTGGGCATTGTCACCCTTTCCCTGAAGATTGTTTCACAAGAATTTATGTCTGCAACTCTGCAACCTCATGTTATACTCTTAGAATTTCTCATACATCATTTTACACCTCCATACTTAACACTTTCTATCCATCATACCATCACATCACCATTTCCCCTCAAATTAATTACCCTTTCCACATCACCTACCACTCGTAAAAGCATAATTTCATTATTAATGCACAATGCATCGATTAAGGTTCACAATAAATCCAATTCCCATGACAATTGATGAAATTTAAAGCATGATCTATGGTTGATTGATTTACCAAGGCATTACGTGTTGGAATTTAAATAAAATAAAAATGTCAACCTGTAAGTATCGACAGTAGTGCCACCTTTGTAAAAATCATAAAAGATGTCAAGTAAGAAGAAGGAAGTGTGTTTTGGAGATACATTGAACAAAATGGGTCACGAAGATCAACAATTCCAGTGGTCTAGGGAATACAAGTACTGCAAGTCTCTTCCTCTAGTTGAGAAGAAGACGAACCTAATCTAAACCTCAAGAAGAGCATTGGTAGGATGTGTTCTAGAAGTAATTGATATGAAAGAGATTGTTCAATGGTGTGTAGATAAATTTGTTTCTGAATGAAGAATAAATCAAATGCAAAGTCTTCAACCCATTTCTCTAGCTCCTTCAACATTTTCTAAAATGTTACGACTCCCTACACCAACTATGTGATTCAAGAGCGAGGAAGATGATGAATTTTTGAAGCAGCATAATTGAGGGAACAGACTTTTGAGCAACTATTTGGAAGATCCAACCTGTAACCTTGGTACTTCTATAATCGAGGTAAATTTTCTAAAATACTCGTACAAAGAATTTTCTTGGCTATTTGTCTGCATTCTCAGTTTGGAATCTACTATGTTTGTAACAATAAATGTTATATATGTTATGCATTATGTCGTGCATGAAAAATTTATCATCGATTGGGGTTCTCTCAACTCAATTGAAATTTATTTCCAACTGAATAACCTCAAAAAGACCCTTAAATTCTATATGGATTCTTACCTCATTTTCGACATTGCTTATGGAAATGTTTTTGAATATTTACCTCAAGAAAAACATGTGGATTTTAAGTTAGAAACAGTTTATGAGTGGTATGCAATTTTGTACAGACATAAATCCCAATACATTTTCTACCCAGTTCACAACAATTTCATCTCATAGTTCAAAAGGTTAATAATTGGACAAAGCACATCAAGGCTATCCTTAGAGGAAAATTCATTCCTCACTGGAAAGGGAATTTATGAGTTGTCCAAATAATTCATTGTAATTAGTATATTTGGTAGTAAGGAGAAGCCTTTCCTTTTACCATTGTATACATCAGATTAACTCTTTTTTCGAGAAGTATGCATGCAATACAAAACTTGGGCATGTTTATTCCATGACAAAATAAAATACAGTTTATACCCCTACCATGGAAAATTGGGGATTGCATTGTTAAACATATAACTCACCTAAATGAGTTAGCAGAACATCGTGAACATATGGGTTTGAAGGAAGCCAAACTTGTTGAAGGTTTTGACCCAGATAACAAATTCACTAGACATATGCAATTAGTGGGGTATTCTTCACACATCATCAGAGTTGAACAGTTTCAAGAAGGTGGTGGAGATAATTTGGATCTTCAGGAACTAGCAGCCTACCAAAATTCAAACAATTTAGGAGAAGTAAATAGTACAAATGAGGTACACAAACAACATGACATAGAAACAACAAACCAAAACCCTAACTTACTGGCAATGTCTCAAAGAAGCACTCCATCCATAATGAAGAGCAAAACTAGTGGAATGAATACCAAAAAGACACCAGTTGGAGGCTCAGATGACGGTGGAGATAAAAATCCACCAAGGAAAAGCCTTGAGAAAACATATGTTCCATGTACTCCTATAACAAGAAAAATAAATATATCATCAATAGAAATAAACAAATCATGAGTCTAGAAAATTCCTTGTGTGATGGACATGGATGAGATCTTTGAAGAACCTGACTGGTCTGCGCAAAGGTTGTTAGACACAAGAGAAATATATGATGGTATTATGACTCGGGATCCTGAGATATTTGAAGAGGAATCTGTCACTCTACACCACGTAGATTACAATCATGAAACCAAAAAATTATTGCTATAAAAAGTTAATAACAAGAATAATGAGTCATCTAAACGATGGAAATATTAGATTGACTTGGATGGAGTAGCACCATCTAAAATTGCAGACTTTCATGGAGCTACTGGAGATGCATTAAAACAATAATTGAGAAAATGAAAAGAGAGAATCTAGAACTAAAGAAAAGGGTAAAATAATTGGAAGTTGCTTTGGTACCAACACCATATTGTTTCCAAAACTTGTAAGTTCTATGCAACATGTACTTGAATTGGAGGAGATCCTCGAAAGTACTACGAAATACAAAAGTTCATCAATTTTATTGCGGGCCATAAGAAAATATGTCGGTGATGTTGAAATATTGTAATTGCAAAGGGCCATAAGAAAAATAAGGTCGTGGTGATGTTGAAATATTGTAATCGCGCATTCTTTAATTATATTATTTGGCTGATCTAATCCCTTTGTGGGATTGACTGTCTGTATTGTAAATGACCAAATCCCTTTGTGGATTACTGGTCAACCCCTAATTGTAATGGGGTAAATGAAAAGCCGGCCCCATAATATATTAAAGTGGTTATAACCACCCAAAATATATTAAAGTGGTTATAACCACCCAAAATGAGAAGTCGGCCCAGCTAGTGAAAAGACACCCCAGTTCACACATGCCAGATTGTATAAATAAGAGAAGCTAGTGCCTCATTTGTTCACTCACTTACTTGATGATCAGAGCACAAGTTTGGAGCTGCAGTTGGAGAAGAAGAGAGAGAGAGAGGCACATTCTTGGGAGAGGAATTTTTTTATTTGTTTGAGTTATCTCTTGGCATTGTATTGGCTATCTATATTAAGGAAGTTTTTCTTGGGTTTTCTCCCTCAGGAGGGCTTCCCAGGATAAATGATGTGTCTCTTGTGATTTTGTATTTCTTAGTGATCCTATTTATTCTATGTTTATCTAATGAAATAAAAGAAACTCCATAATAACTTAAACCTTAACATGGTATCAGAGCTAAGCTAAAGAGAGCATCTTTCACAAGAGAAAGAGAAAAACGTCACTGTTGTCATACATGCAAATTAGGGATTTTTATTGAAGAAGAGTTTCAGCCTCAAAACCATCTAGAAAAGTGCACCCTAACCCAAGGAGTTATTTGGCACCTTCAGCACACCTTTTCAGTGGATAGATCTCCCGGAAAGTGAAAGACTAGTTTTTACCGGTACCAGAAAACCAAAAGTACCAGAAGTACGAGAAAATCAGAAGCACCAATCCAGAAATCTGTTGGTCAAGTTTGAGGGGGTAAAAGTTGGATTTTCATAAATCTAACTGCACCAGCTTACTCACCTCAGCTCAGTGCATCTATCCCCTGGATCAAAATTTCAAAATTTGAAGTTTGAAAAATTAGGGTTTCCTCATAAAACCTTAAGTTGTAGTTGCAGTTGCAGTCTCAGAACCAGTTGCAGTATCAATTGCAGTTGTAGTACTAGTTGAAGTATCAGCCTGTTGGTAGCCCTACAATATTTTCACTTCTTAAAGCAACAAATAAAAAATTCCATAGCTACCTCCACTTAATCATATGAACAATGTTACTTGAAAGATGAGTCTTGGGCTATAATTGGTTTCTATTTTCCTAGTTCTTGTTTCCATGCTTCGTTCATGACTGAAAGCATGAACGAAGCATTGAAACTTTTGAATTTATTGCATTTGAATTTAAGTTTTATTTCCCTAGGAGAATAAATGTTCATATAAACCTTTTTAAGGATGATATTTTGCTTTAAGGCCCATCTCATGTCAATAAAATGGTTGTTTTTAAATTGCTCAATGTTATAAGGTCTACTTTGGACATTTGAATGATACACCGAGAATCGATTGATGTTAGGCTATGATTTTGTTCCATGTATGAAATCTTGGTAAATCCTTTCTATGGTCATTATGTTGTGATTTGTCAAACACCTCTTTTCTTAAACCTTATAATGAGCAATTCCACCCTTTACACAATGATGATACTTAAACGCATCTGGTTGTATTTTGTACTCTGCTAATAGTGGAAGTTTTAAAACGACATGTCCATCATTTCAAGTTAAGTCTCGGGTTTTTTTCTGTACCCTCAGCGATTCATTACACAAAACGCCCGATTCTCTTATGAAACCCCTTATTCCTCCATTTAATTCACGCGAGGGTTTTGCTTCCTTGGTTTTATCCCTATTTCTTCATGTTTTATGAAACCCTTCCTGCTCAAAGTGATTTCTGTTACCACCGTGACTACTTGTCTCAATCCACATGGCCCCTGTTGTCCATGTTGAACCAAATGCCTCGCAAACCCTGCTCCTATATGACGATGCAAGGGAAGACCTCAAGGGTCAAGGCTGGCTCAAATTTCTTAAGAAATTTCAAGGTTACAATTTGCAAGTGGCCCAGGAATTCGCCCTCTCTTTCGATGGATGTCGAGCCAAAGTAGGTGACATTGAAGTTGAAATCACCAAGGAGTTTTTAAGCCAGCCAATAGGTCTTCCACTTAGTGGGAAAAAATGGTTTAAGAATTCCTAGGTAGAGGAGGTGCCCTGGAGTTTATTCTTTACTTCTAGGAAAATCCTGTGTTCTGATAAAGGTATGCCTATATCTCTATTAACAACTAGGTGGCATGGTTTATTAGCAATCTTGAGACAGCTCGTTACATGCGAGGGTCGCTTTGGCCTCATTTTTCTATATCACATAAGACTTTTAATGAACGTCATCGGTTTCTAGTTGAATATGCCTTTCTTTTTATTGAGAAGTTTACATAAGATAGCCAAGAGATATAAGAGACAGTATTTGAATTCCAATTTGTTTCATCATGGATTGATAAGGATGTTGTTAGTCCATCATTTAAAATTGCAAGGTGATGATTGGGGCACTTTCCTATCTTGAAATGGCTTTGTTACACCTAGCCCCGTAGAGGTTGATAAGCCAATGTTAGAAGAAACCCCAATCCCTTCCATTCACAGAACAATCTCCTCATTCAAAGAACCCTATGATAAGGCTGCACTCGATGAGCCTATGTCTGAGCAACAAGATGTTGATCCAAGAGCCTCTGAATTTCATGACCATGAACAGTACACCTGTCCTAACACCTTTGCAAAAATCGCGAACAAGCCCTTGCGCAAACTGTCTAAAAGTGACTCGAACGTAGGGTTTAAAAACAAAAGGGCAGGGAGATTAATTTCTAGGAGCCTACGAAATAAATCGAAGTCTCATATGAGCTCGATCAAAGAGATCGAGGTCCATGAGAGCTCTGATTCTGATATCGATAAATTATTGGCAAAAGAAGACCCAAGTTACCTCAAACTAGATCTCATCCAGGACTACGATTTTGCAGACAATCTGCCATCATGCTTGAAGAATAGCGAAGGTTTTCCAGGGATCAAACTCGGTAAAAAATCGATAGACAACAGTGGTATCATTCTGACACACGACCATGGATATCCTCAAACAATTGTTCTAGCTCCACAGTGTGAGGTTTGTTTGTTTTGGATCGACAAATATGACACAGATATACCTTCCCTTCAATTGCAAATCAAAACCCTCACCACTCAGATCGACTAATTAATGAGTGAAAATCGCAGACTAAATTTCAGTTCTCAAAGGCAAGGGAAGCGCTTGAAAAGGACTGGAAACGTAATAATAAAGAATGTTGAGTGTGTTACAACAATAGTTAACTCTGAGGTCTTGTGAGTTAAATTTAGCATGCAGTTAAGAGGTAAAGATTTGTCTTTTTATCTTAGTTGTATTTTTAGTTTTTCTATTAATACAGATTTAATTAGATTTATGTTGTTAAAATAAAACTAACTACAGAATCATTTGATTATGTGGCCAGTCTATTCTCATTCAAATTTTGGAAATTATTGGTTAGAATAATATCTAAACTCCTTTATTTTTCATTTTTTCTTTCAAGATATCGTGTAGCTGGTGGTGATCTGATTATATGGACCATTTTTTAGCTTATTAGCCATTTATTTGGCTCATCTTTTGTAAACAGAAACAAGCTTTTTATAGTTTTGAGAGATACAATGGGATATGGAGTGGTTCTATTACCCTCTATTTTGTAATTAGTAAATCATTTTGAGATTTAATCTTATCCCACAAGATAAGATGTTTAGCTTGACTGAACTCTTTAAATATTAGAGATTTTTGTAAAGAAGGCATCATCGCCTGGGGAAGAAGATGGACGTTTGATTTACAGACTTTAATGGAACAACAATGCACATTTCGGCTTTAGCTTCTTATGGATGGTGTCTTCATTTAAAGTTTTGTTTATCTTGATATGATAATAGGTTCTGATATCTTTTGTCTTCATGATTTATTATGTTATTGGGATAATTCCTTTATAAATGTTGTCCATAAATAATGCTTCAGATATTAATCGTGTGATCATCTATTCAGCTTAAATTGCAGGATTTCTCCTTTAATTTTCGTTGAAAGATTAAATGCAAGGATGTTTGCTAACAGATTTTTCTTAATGCAATTACTTGCAATCATGAGATCACAGTAACCATTGGTATCATTCTTTCTGTTATTAAAATTTAACTTCCAACATAATTGTTCTGCATTTATTCAGAACAAACTTAAGGTTCATTGGAGGTTTCTCTCCTGGAAAAGGTGGTTAAATGTTTTCTGATCACACAGATGTTTGGATGCATATCATTAGCTCACTAACAGGTTAGCTCAATTTCATTTTTCTGCTATTTGTTTATCACTGAAATTCGAACGTAAAGTTTGGCTTTTGACTATCCATACGTTTCCATTTCATAACATTTTCTTCCATTAGTTTAAAACTTATAAAAGAAAAATCAAAAATATTTTTATGTGCTTTCTTTATCTGCTTCTTCAAAGCAGTCATTTTCACATTGAGTTTAGTAAGTTTAGATTAAAACTTGCATCTTGTAGATAATGTATATAAATTAGAGTTCTCTATCTTTTGCTTAAATATGCCTATTACAGTCACATTCGAGCATATATATATATATATAGTATTTAGTAATTAGTTATGTATTTCTTTTCTTTTATTTTGTTTCTTTTAGGATTCTTAGATTGGCCAACGGATCCATTAAACCCGTCAGAACAAGTTATACCAAACCGCTTGGGTTACTTAGACAACCCCGAACCAGACTCGTTCTTCCAATTGACGGACGGTCATTTTCGCCCGTCAACAAATGGCGCTAGAAGGAGGGCCAGATTGACAAGATGGCCTTGTAGGAGATTTTATTTCGAATGTATTCAATTTCCCCATGGCTCCCCAAATCATTGTGTTGGAACATGCTTTCCACTTCTCACTACCAGTTATTCCCAACAAGACATCTAATCTCTTTTCAGAACTCACCTTTGATGGCGAAGGGAACACATCTGTAGTAGAACATATTTCTAAATTTCTTTATAAATGTTTAATACATAAGATCATTGATCCTAATGTTACATGCAGATTGGTCTCTCTCACTTTCCAAGATCGAGTTAAATGTTGGTTTGAATCTTTTCCAGCTAATTCGATTCATTCTTTGTCTGAGTTTGTAATTGATTTTTTATCAGACTTTAACAATTATGATTATGATGAATTAAGTGATGAATTAAGTTATTAAGGAAAGAAAACAGTGAATCATTCGATGATTTTGCAATTAGGTTCATTCATGTTTGTACTAGGTTCCCTTTGAAGGAAATGTCGCTTATTAATGAGTGGTTTAAATATCTCGTTTATCTCTCAGACGAGCAAGATCAATTAATTGTTAACCAATCTGAATTGAGCACTAACACTCAATCTCAAGATGGTTCAAATTTTGATATTGATCTTGAAGATTTTGAAGCACCACAATTTTTGTCAACTTCTTTCATTTTGGAAAATCATGAGCAACATCATCCTTTACAAAATGCAATTGTCACATCTAATCATTCTTTGCAAACAATGTCTCCTCCCGTCGATGAAGGAACCTTGACTTTAAAAGACAACGGTTGTCACACTCTCGTAGATTTTATAACTGTTTCTAAAAGAAAAGAGGTTGAATGTGAAGTTGATAATCACGTGGATGATAAATCTGCCCCTAATTTAGTTGAACAAATCCATGATCAATCAATAGGAGACAAAATCATTAGTCATACTATTAATCAACCTTCTATCTCTAGTGATTTTCCCTCAATTTTTCATTTGCATGATGAACCAAATTGTCTCTTAAAAATTGTCTCGTATTATTTGAAAGAGAATCCAAAAGAGGATGATCAGTTTATACAAGGAGAGGGGACAAAACCAGATTTCGAAATGCATATACCTATCATTTCAAGAGATGTATTCCATCTGCTTAATTCTTCTACATATTATTCCTTGTACCCTGATATTTTTTATCCTAATATTGTGTGATTGCATGTTCCATATTACCTTGGAGAGAATTCAACATTATATAATCAGGTACAAAGATATCACCGAATAGAAGATAAAGAGGGAAAAATTCTACCCATGACCATATTAATTTTTATTCTCGTCAATTATTTGTGGGTAAATCGAGAAATGATTTGAAAGAATCTCGAATTACATCTTCCATTGATACATCCCAATTTGTGTTTAGAGAAGGATCTAAATTTTTCCATGATCAATTATTTGAGGTTGAAAAATATAATCGGCCAAATATTACTACCAATGATKTTTTATCGGTCGTTCCATCTAGTTCACCTCAAATAGTTAACCTTGAAATATTTAAGCTCAATGCAAAGTTTCAAGAGAATGAAACACTTATTTTCCGATGGAGAAACATGATAAGTTCTCGCCATCTTGATACTGCCTTTTTACAAGATTCTTTCCTTGATAGTATAATACTTTATTCTCACTAGGAATATTTCTCGCATGTGAATTCTTTCAAACCATCCTATGTCAGTAATTGCATGTATCATGATAGTATTGCAGATTGGTTGGAGTATTCATATCTCGAAAATTTCCCAGGGAACGGTAATATTATCTTCGCTTTATTTAGAGATCAAGGAGGTAACTTCAACACACTCATTTTATATCTTCCGGATGGAGAAAATATGGAACGAAAGGAAAATTTTCAGGAGGATGGGGCACTTCGGTTTAGGCTGATGGTTATGTCACAAGCTTCATAATCTCAATTTTTAATATTTTTGTAACCCATATAATGACAAAATTGTCGAATGGCTGGAGGATTCATACAACAAGAATGTTCAAGGGAATGGTAAGATCATGCTTGTCTTGTTTTTAAATGATGATGATAAAAGTGAGTATGATATATTTTTTTCATTTTTCGATATACTATCATTCTTGTTAGTAATATTTGATTTTGTTTCTACTGTAGGATTGGAGTTACTCCAATGGCTACATTGGAAGCATGACTTCATGTAGTATTCTGATTTGTTTAGTAGTTAGAGTAGGTTTAGGAGTAGGTTTTCATTTAGTTTTATTCCTCACCATATCTCTTTGTAATAATGCAGTCATACGCACAAGTGGGCGCACCAAGAGAACAATAATATGACTGTTGTCAGAGAAGTTTGCTTGATCCTTTTCTCTCTGCTTTTCGTTGAATATTTCTTTTCAAAGCCGCAATATTATTATGAAAATTTTAAATGGAAAGTAAAGAGATACATAAATCTGAACTGTAAATTCAACCCTGACCCAAGGTACCATGAGTAGGAATGCATTCAAATCAATGAGGATTTTTCTATGTTCTTTCAGTCTCCCAAGAGATATTTTTCATGACGATTCCCAAATGCATCTTTTGTACATATTTTTTCTGTTATGATTTTGTTTTGTTTTCTAGTTTTTCTGCTTCAATTTTCTTTTGTTATTTGTTTTTATTGCTTCCGGTTAAAACCTGCATGTATCATAGTTTAGTTCAAGGAGGGAAACCATAATGCCTCATCTTGAAATAGTACTCAAAGTCTGTCAGAGCATCAATTGCTATAATTTTCCTGAAGCGTGGACCAACTAAAGAAGTTTCTCTATTCAGAATAGATTTCATGGTTTCATTTTACAATTATGAGCAGACACGACTATCATTAAAATATCTTTATGCTATCCCTGCTTTTAAGAAAGTGACTCAAGGATGCCTTCCTGTCCTCAAAAAATTAGTTTCATCAGTAAACTATTTTCATATCATAATGAAGGTTATCAAGCAAAAATTAAAAGTCTGGAAAATAACAAGTCTTGTAAAAACCGGAATTTTCAGCGTCACCTCGCTCTTATGAATGTTTTTAAATTTATATCAGATTGTGAATAATTTCTCAATATTTGTGGGAAGTGTTTGTAAACCCTCCAGGATACTGAATAGGTCTACTAGCAGCGGGTAAATGCATGCATGATGCTAAGACAACTTCATCGGGGTACTGAACAGGCCCGCTGGCAGCGAAGCAATGTCAGGTTCAACAAAAATTCTCAGGTATAAATTTGGATATTTGTCATAAGCATCCTTCATGTTGAATTGAAATTTCTTGGACAGGATAGAGGCGTCAGAGTGGGTTAATTTGACATCCCTGCCAAGGCTATGGATGCCTGCTGGCAGCAGTGGCCCTGTCAGCAGTATTGGAACCATTGACTTGAACATCGTGGCTCTCATTTTTAAAAATTTGTCACCAGATTTCATTTTAACAGAAAGATGTTTGAAGCTGGATTGTGTAATGGTTGTCGAGATGTTGGATGTCCTTCAACTTTTTTTTGATCTGCAATCATTCTAACAATCCTAACCTGAACTCGTCAGTGATACAGAGATAACTGCTTCTCCCAGCAAGTCGCCATTGTTGGCAGCCCTACAATATTTTCACTTCTTAAAGCAACGAATAATAAATTCCGTAGCTTCCTCTACTTAATCATATGAACATTTCTACTTGAAATATGAGTCTTGGGCTATAAAAGGTTTCTATTTTTCCTAGTTCTCGTTTTCATGCTTCGTTCATCACTGAAATCATGAACAAAGCATTGAAACTTTTGAATTTATTGCATTTGAATTTAAGGTTTATTTCCCTAGGAGAATAAATGTTCATATAAAGCTTTTTAAGGATGATATTTTTATTTAAGGCCTATCTCATGTCAATAAAATGGTTGTTTTTAAATTGCTCATTGTTATAAGGTCTACTTTGGACATTTGAATGATACACCAAGAATCAATTGATGTTAGGCTATGAGTTTGTTCCATGAATGATTCTTGGTAAATCTTTTCTATGGTCATTATGTTGTGATTTGTCAAACACCTCTTTTCTTAAACCTTATAATGAGCAATTCCACCATTTACACAATGACAATACTTACACGCATATGGTCGTATTTTGTATTATTCTGATAGTGGAAGTTTGAAAACGACATGTCCATCATTTCAAGTTAAGTCTCGGGTTTTGTTCTGTACCCTCAGCGATTCATTACACAAAACACTCGATTCTCTTATGACGCCCTTTATTCCTCCATTTAATTCACGCGACGGTTTTTCTTCCTTGGTTTTAGCCCTGTTTCTTCCTGTTTTATGAAACCCTTAATGCTCACAGTGATTTCTGTTACCACCATGACTACTTGTCTGAATCCACATAGACCCTGTTGTCCATGTCGAACCAAATGGCTCGCAAACCCTGCTCCTATATGACAATGCAAGGGAAAACCTCAAGGGTCAAGGCTAGCTCGAATTTCTTGAGAAATTTTAAGGTTACAATTTGCAAGTGGCCCAGGAATTCACCCTCTCTTTCGATGGATGCCAAGCCAAAGTAGGTGACATTCAAGTTGAAATCACTGAGAAGTTTTTACGCCAGGCAACAAGTCTTCCACTTAGCAGGCAAAAATGGTTTAAGAATTCCAAGGTAGAGGAGGTGCCTTGGAGTCTGTTCTTTACTTCTAGGAAAATCCAGTGATGTGATAAAGGTAAGCCTATATATCTGTTAAAAACTAGGTGGCACAGTTTATTAGCAATATTGAGATAGTTCGTTACATGTGAGGGTCGCTTTGGCCTCATTTTTGTGTATCACATAGATTGTTAATGAACTTCATCGGTTTCTAGTTGAATATGCCTTTCTTTTTATTGAGAAGTTTATATAACATGGCAAGGAGATATAATAGATAGTGTTTGAATTCAAGTTTGTTTCATCATGGATTGATAAGGATGTTGTCAATCCATCATTTAAAATTGCAGGGTGACTATTGGGGCACTTTCCTATCTTGAAATGGATTTGTTACACCTAGCCTCGTAGAGGTTGATAAGCCCATGTTAGAAGAAACATCAATCCCTTCCATTCACAAAACAATCTCCTCATTAAAATAACCCTGTGATAAGGCCGCGCTCGATGAGCCTATGTCCAAGCAACAAGATGTTGATCCAAGAGCCTCTGAATTTCATGACCACAAATAGTACACATGTCCTAACACCTTTGCAAAAATTGCGAGAAGGCCCTCGCACAAACTGTCTAAAAGTGACTCGGATGTAGGGTTTAAAAACAAAAGGGCAGGGAGATTAATTTCTAGGAGCCTACGAAATAAATCGAAGTCTCATATGAGCTCGATCAAAGCAATCAAGGTCCATCAAAGCTCTGATTCTGAGATCAAGAAATTCTTGGAAAAAGAAGACCCGAGTTACCTTAAACCAGATCTCAACTAGGCCTATGATTTCGTAGACAATATGCCACCGTACTTGAAGCATAACGAAGGTTTTTTAGGGATCAAACTCGGTAAAAAACCCACAGACAACAAAGGTAGAATTCTGACACACGACCATGGATATCCTCAAACAACTGTTCCAGATCCACAGTGTGAGGTTTGTTTGTTTTGGATCAACAAATATTACACAAATATACCTTCCCTTCAATTGCAAATCAAAACCCTCACCACTCAAATCGACTCATTAATGAGTGAAAATCACAGACTAAATTGCAGTGCTCAAAGGCAAGGGAAGCGCTTGAAAAGGACTAGAAACGTAATAATAAAGAATGTTGAGTGTGTTACAGCAGTTGTTAACTCTGAGGTCTTGTGAGTTAAATTTAGCATGCAGTTAAGAGGTAAAGATTTGTTTTTTTATCTTAGTTGTATTTTTAGTTTTTCTATTAATATAGATTTAATTAGATTTATGTTGTTAAAATAAAACTAACTAAAGAATCAGCTGATTATGTAGCCAGTCTATTCTCATTCGAATTTTGGAAATTATTGGTTAGAATAATATCTAAACTCCTTTATTTTCATTTTTTCTTCCAAGATATAATGTAGCTGGTGGTGATCTGATTATATGGACCATTTTTTAGCTTATTAGCCATTTATTTGGCTCATCTTTTGTAAACAGAAACAAGCTTTTTATAGTTTTGAGAGATACAGTGGGATATGGAGTGGTTCTATTACCCTCTATTTTGTAATTAGTAAATCATTTTGAGATTTAATCTTATCCCACAAGATAAGATGTTTAGCTTGACTAAACTCTTTAAATATTAGAGATTTTTGTAAAGAAGGCATCATCACATGGGGCAGAAGATGGATGTTTGATTTACAGACTTTAAAGGAACAACAATGCACATTTCGGCTTTAGCTTCTTGTGGATGGTGTCTTCATTTAAAGTTTTGTTTATCCTGATATGATAATAGGTTCTGATATCTTTTGTCTTCATGATTTATTATGTTATTGGGATAATTCATTTATAAATGTTGTCCATAAATAATGCTTCAGATATTAATCATGTGATCATCTCTTCAGCTTCAATTACAGGATTTCTCCTTTAATTTTCGTTGAAAGATTAAATGCAAGGATGTTTGCTAACAGATTTTTCTTAATGCAATTACTTGCAATCATGAGATCACAGTAACTATTGGTATCATTCTTTTTGTTATTAAAATTTAACTGCCAACATAATTGTTCAGCATTTATTCAGAACAGAATTAAGGTTCATTGCAGGTTTCTCTCCTAGACAAGGTGGTTAAATATTGTCTGATCGCATAGATGTTTGGATGCATATCATTAGCTCGCTAACAGGTTAGCTCAATTTCATTTTCCTGCTATTTGTTTATCACTAAAATTCGAACGTAAAGTTTGGATTTTGACTATCCATACGTTTCCATTTCATAACATTTTCTTCCATTAGTTTAAGACTTATAAAAGAAAAATAAAAAATATTTGTATGTGCTTTCTTTATCTGCTTCTTCAAAGCAGTGATTTTCACATTGATTTTAGTAAGTTTAGATTAAAACTTGCAGCTTGTAGATAATGTATATAAATAAGATTTATCTATCTTTTTCTTAAATACGCCTATTACAGTCACATTAGAGAATATGTACACATATATATAGTATTTAGTAATTATTTATTTATTTCTTTTATTTTGTTTTGTTTCTTTTAGGATTCTTAGATTGGCCAATGGAGCCATTAAACCCGTCAGAATGAGTTATACCAAATGGCTTGGGTTACTAATACAACCTCGGACCAGACTCGTTCTTCCAATTGACGGATAGACATTTTCGCCCGTCAACACAGTCGTAATACCAGTTGCAGTCACCCTTGAATTTTTTAAGAGTTGGTGATCATTGTCACTGCTACCAGATGGTGCCACTACCTGAAAATGCTATCAGAGGTATGTACTCACATATGTTTAAATTGTTAAGCGTTAAAGGGTATTTGTAGGAGAATGGATCTCTTGCCATAGATCTAGAAGGATCTCAAGATCCAACACATTCAGAAGAATAATGCAAATCAGGTTTGATTATTCTGATATACATCTAGTTGTTATGACAGTGTTGCATGTTGAAGCTATGACCATCATACTAACCTTTGGTCAAAATATTAGATGGATTAAAGTAGAGATCATAGAGATTATTCTCTAACCTAAGCCTCTATCAAGATAGCATATTGTCCTAGTATAGAAGACAGGTTGAAGAAAGCACTTGTCATCTTGAGTGAAGGAGACTTGGAAGAAAAGAAACACACTCATTCTTGAGAACAAAACTCCAGGTTCCAGGTTTGAATGATTAAGTTGCTAAGATTGAAAACATGCAAGTGTCAAGAAAACACTATAGTGCTTGGTAGCATGTGAGAATATTGAGATAAATTCTTAATGTATTTATTTGCATGATACAACTAACATCTCCTCTAGGAGAAACCTCTTGTGTTAGTTCCAAGTTTCCATGGAGGAATGTTTGATCACAACACTATAAGAGTGTTGACCTCATTCCATATTTCATTTCTTAATTTTGATCCTTACTTCAAAAAGGTCACAAGTGATAGCTTTAAAGGAGCTACTGTGATGATTATTTGTGCGATTGTTTTATCTACTACTATCAAAAGAGTATTATTCTTGCTTGTTGACCTTGTTTCAGGTCACAGGTGATAACTCTGAGGAAGTTATAGTGAAGGTTGTTGAAGGAAACATATTATATGAGACATGAAGCAGACTATGTACATGACCATATACACTCATGTACCAAACAATATGAAGAAGAAGCTATCTCTTGAGATTCAAAGTATCTCATATGAAGATTGATTGAAAGGAGAAGAAGGCTCCAAAGATGACTGTTTATTAGAACGAGAAGAAGAACTTGTTTGAAGCCTGACTTTGTCTTTCACATATAGACTTGGTATTCAACACCAAGTATACCCTATAAGTCCTTATAGACTCGGAATAAATCAAGAGTAAGCCTGATCTCAGAAAGTATCAGATGAAGAGTCAACTTCCATGACTAGGAGACAGATGTCGTGAGAAGACTAGATCGTAGCTTCAGAAACTTATAAGAGATATGAAATCTCCTAGGAAGATTCCCTTGTTTCAATGACAAATAAGGAAGTCAGTCAGAAAGACTAGGATATGGATTCTTCTATGAGAAGAGAAGTCAATATTGATTTCCAATATTGATCTATACAGATCAAATATGTTGCAGATATACAAAGCCTGATGTATGTCCAGAGGATTCTCCCAGCAAAAGGGAGAAGACTATGAAGAGACACTTATTGAAGAAATAGTTACAGTATTTATGAAGACAACCAAAATAACCATGATTCATATATAGTATGATATGTAGGGGGAGAAATCCCCATATTTAAAATTGAGTGACAGTTGGTGCAGTACATTAGTTGGGTCATGGAGACATGACTACAATGAAAGATAGAGTTACCTTCGTGAAAGAAGAAGAGGTATCTTCAGTATCAGTTATTGAGCCACCCTCAGTTTCAGATGAAGTTGTTGTCGTTATAGAAGAAGAGGAGTTACTCTCAAATTTTAGCAGCCATAGTGAGGATGAAGCAATCATTCTCAATCGCAGAGCAGGTGCAGGTGTAGAGTCCCAGTTCCAGAAGGAACAGTTTCAGAGAGAGTATAGGACATACTCCCAGATAGTGAGATAGATAAGTTCTTTGCAGAAAGCACATAGAGCGAGAACATGATTGTGCAAATGGAGTTGCAGCTGAGCAAGTGTACTAGATTGGTACAATGTAATGAGAAAAATTGATTTGAAGATTGAAGATAGAAAGACTCATGTCTGTCAGTTGAGGAAGGATCTGTACGTGTTGAAGCAAGCTCCTAGAGCTTGATATTGTAGAGGATAGACATTTTTCTGACGAGTTTGGGCTTTACCAAGAGTAAAGATGATTCTAACCTCTACTTCAAGGTTATGAATGATGAGTCGGTAATATTGTTGTTGTATGTGGATGACTTATTCTTAATTGGAGAAGAAAAAATCATCACCGAATGTAAGAAGAAGCTCGCTTCAAAATTTGAGATGAAAGACCTTGGCCTAATGCATTATTTCTTAGGTCTTGAAGTATGGCAGAGCCTAGAGAGAATCTTCCTTAACCATGGAAAGTATGTAGTTGAAATCATGAAGAGATTTGATATGTTGGAGTGCAAGTCCATGAATACACCCATGGAAATGAAGTTGAAGCTTCTGGTTGACACTTCGTCAGAATTGATTGATGCCATGATGTATAGACAGATCATTGGATTGTTGATGTATCAGACGAGCACTAGACCAGATATTTATTTTTCCATGAACACTTTGAGTCAGTTTCTAGTAGAACCCAAACATGTTCACCTATCTGCTGCAAAACATGTGATTAGATTATGGTCTCAGTTATGATGGAGATCATAATTTCACACTGAGTGGGTATAATGATTCAGATTGGGTTGGAAGTGTCTATGACAGGAAGAGCACTTCAAGATGTTGTTTCAATTTGGGATCAGCCATGATCTCATGGCAGAGTAAGAAGCAATCAAGCATTTCTCTCAGTATAGAGGAAGCAGAATACATTGATGCGTGTTCTATCAGTTGTAAATCCATATGGCTTTGTAAGTTGTTGACTGGTCTATTCGACCTAGAGATGGAAGCAACCATGATCCTATGTGATAACCAGAGCTGCATAAAGATGACAGAGAATCCTATATTTCATGACAAGTCAAAACACATAGAGATAAGATACCATTACATCTGTGACATGGTGCAAAGAGGAGCCATAAAGCTCCAATATGTTAGCAYRGATGAAGAGGTTTCCGATGTGTTGACCAAGCCTCTATCTCGTGTAAAGTTTGAGCACTTTYGAGATAATCCCGGTATAGTCCGAAAGGACCTCCCTCGATAGGGGGAGTATTGTTTTGTTGAGATGCCAGCCTAGTGTTGTGCTTCTAGCTTAATTGTTGTGTTGAGATGCCAGCCTAATGATGTGCTTCCAACTTAATTGTTGTGTTGAGATGCCCGCCTAGTGTTGTGCTTCCAGCTTAATTGTTGTGTTGAGATTCCATCTTAATTGTTGATGATAGCGTAATTGGTTTGTTGAGATTCCATCTTAATTGTTGTGTTGAGATTCCAACATAATTTTTTTGTTGTGATTCCATCTTAATTTTTGTGTTGAGATTCCAGCTTAATTGTCGTGTTGTGATTCCAACTTAATTGTTGTGTTGAGATTCCATCTTACTTGTTGTGTTGTGATTCTAACTTAATTGTTGTGTTGAGATTCCAGCTTAATTGTTGTGTTGTGATTCCAGCTTAATTGTTGTGTTGAGATTTCAGCTTAAGTGTTGTGATGCCAGCCTCATGATGATGACATGCCAGCCTCGTGCTGTGATGATGTGCCAGTCTTGTGTTGTGATTATGTGCCAGCTTAAGTGTTGTGATGCTAGCCTCATGTTGATGACATGCCAGCCTTATGTTGTGATGATGTTCCAGCCTCGTGCTGTGATGATGTGTTTCCAGCCTCATGTTGTGATGCCATCCTCGTGCTGAAGGCTCTCAACCTAGTATTGATGTTGATGATGCTCCAACATTTGTGCTATGATGTTGTTGTTATTGATGATGCTCTAGTCTTTGTGTTGTGATATTGCTTCTTTTGATGTTGTATCAACCTTGTGTTGTTACTGATGATGATGATGTATTAGTGTTATACTAATCCATGTTGATGCAGTTTATGATGATGATGCCACCTCAGCTTCTTGCTGAAGTTGATGATGATGATGTCACTTCAGCTTCTTGCTGAAGTTGATGATGATGATGCCACTTCAGCTTCTTGTTGAAGTTGATGATGATGATGCCACTTCAAATTCTTGTTGAAGATGATGATGATGATGCCACTTCAGCTTCTTGTTGAAGATGATGATGATGATGCCACTTCAACTTCTTCCTAAAGTTGATGATGATGATACCACTTCAGCCTCTTGCTGAAGTTGATGATGATGATGCCACTTCAGCTTCTTGCTGAAGATGATGATGATGATGCCACTTCAGCTCCTTGCTGAAGATGATTATGATGATGATGATGCCATTTCATCTTTCATGTCGAATATGATGATGCTACTTTATCCCCACGCTGAATATGATGATGATATTACCTTAGTCTCATGCTAATGAGGATGATGATGTCATTCCATCTCTCTACTGTGAATGATGATATTGATGATGAGAAAAAACTTTCGATGATTTATAGATATGCCAGTCTGTGTTCCAAGATGTTGTTGATGATGTTGCTCTCTCTCTCGACTGATGTTGTTGTAGAATACCCTTCTTGTTAAGGGGGAGTGTTGAAATATTGTAACTGCAAAGAGTATTCTAATTATTATTTATTCATTAGATCAATCCCCTTTTGTGGATTGATCATGTTGGGTATTGTAAATGACCAAATCCCCTTTTGCGGATTGGTCAAACCCTAATTGTAATGGGATAAATGAAAATTCGGCCCCGGAATATATTAAAGTGGTTATAACCACCCAGAATGAGAAGTTGGCCTAGCCAGTGAAAAGACACCCCAGTTCACACGTGCCAAATAGTATAAATAAGAGAGGCTAGCACCTCATTTGTTCACTCACGCACTTGATGATTAGAGCGCAAGTCTGGAGTTGCAATTGGAGAAGAAGAGAAAGAGAGGCGCATTCTTGGGAGATGAATTTCTGTATTTGTTTGAGTTATCTCTTGGCATTGTATTGGCTATCTATATTAAGGAAGTTTTTGTTGGGTTTTCTCCCCCATGAGGGTTTCGCAGGATAAATGATGTGTCTCTTGTGATTGTGTATTTCTCAATGATCCTATTTATGTTATGGTTATCTAATGAAATAAAACAAACTCAATAATAACTTAAACCTTAATAGGTGATGCCATATCAAAAAGAGTTGATATAATTCAAGAAATTTGGGAGCTTTCCCAAAGTATTGCTAGATTTTCCTCCAGAATAAATAATGTAATGTTCCTGACTTGGCTAGTCTAGGAAACGTTGCTAATGTGTGTTTAGGATCAAAGGTTTACAGCATATAAATGATCATACAAATAATAAACTCGACAAAGGACTGCAAAGTTTGTATTATGATATCTATGTGGATTACAAAATGGTTGAATGTGGCTGAATAAACTGACAATACTCGAATAGATCAACAGACAAAGGATCTTAGCCAGAATACAAATAAGCAACTGCGGCTGAATAAAATAGAAACACTCAACTAGATCAAAAGACAAAAGGATCTTAGCCGGAATAGAAATAAGCAACTAAAAGATAATACCCAGAATATGGGAGCACTGTGGAATCAATGAAGAATGATGGAAGACCTGGATGATATTCTCGGTGACTAGGATGTGTCTTTCAACACCGAAATCATCCAACTGGTGTCTTCCTCCTAGAATACACTGAACTATCTCTCCCGAGATGTGCCTCTTCTCCTCAATGACAAGTTATAATCTGCATAATATGAATTAGGTCGCTAACCCTTCCTTTATAGCTTTCCAAAACTCTAAATAATGATGAAACCCTAATTCACTGTTGACTTCCAAAACCCTAAATCATTGTTGAAACCCTAATTCACTGTTGACTTCGATTTTTAGCTCATAATGACTTAAAAGCGCTTTTAACCCTTTTTAGCACAATGTCACTTTTTGAATATAACACCTTTGACTGGAGTGACCTCTAGTAACCCTGTTTACCCCTCTTTAGCCCTAGCTATAGTCTAACAGGGCAGTTTAGACCATTAAGCCTCCTCTTTGGAGCTCCTATTTGGAAAGGGACATTACAGTCCTCCCTTCCTGAAATTGCTTTTCCTCAAGCAATACCAATCTAGGGTGCTGCAACACCTGCTCGCTCTCCCAAGTAGCGTCCTCTACTAGAAGCCCTCTCCATCTGATCAAACACTCTCTAATGACCCTGCTCCTCATTTTCCGCTCCCGGAACTCCAAAACTAACTCCAACTGTCCCTCCTCATCCAAGGAGAGAAGCTCCTCTTATGTGTTAATGAATTGTCCCACTGCCTTTTTGAGGCAAGACATGTGGAACACGTTATGAATCTTTCTCCCCTCTGGAAGCTCTAGCTCGTAAGAAACCTCGCCTACTTGGTGCATGATCCTGTAAGGACCATAAAATTTGGGCTTGAGCTTCTCGTCCCCACTCTTCTTCAGAGATAATTGTTTATAGGGTTGGAGTCTCAAGAAAACCAAATCTCCAACCTCAAAGTTGCGCTCTATCTTGTGCCTGTCCACACTTATATTTTGTCGGTTTTGCGTCGTCTGCAAATTCTCTTTCAACAACTTGAGAATCTCCTGACTCTCTATGATCCAATCCTTGGCCTTGGGAGCTCTGCTCTCCCTAAATACCAAGTCTACCAAAGTGGGAGAATCATATCCGTACAATGCTCGGAAGGGTGTCATACCAACGGACATGTGGAAGGTGGTGTTGTAGCAATGTTCTCCTAAATGTAACCACTTTACCCACATTCTATGTTGTCCTCCTACATAGTTCCTCAAATACCCTTCAACCCACTCATTGAAAATCTCGGTCTGCCCATCTGTTTGAGGGTGATAGTTGGTGCTAGGTGTCAACTCTGTCCCCGCCAACCGAAACAACTCTCTCCAAAATATCCCTATGAACCGACTGTCCCTGTCACTGACAATGTTCTTCGGCAACCCATGAAGTCTGAAGACCTCCCTGAAGAAAAGCTCAGCTACCTGAACTGCATTTTACTCTGTTGGTATGGCATAGAAGTGAGAAAACTTGGTCAATTTGTCAACCACTACATAGATACAGTCCTTACCCTGGACCTTGGGTAGACCTGTGATGAAGTCCATAGATATACTTTCCCATTTCTTCTTTAGAATGGGGAGTGGCTGAAGTAGCCCTGTTGGAAGAGCATGCTCTGGCTTGTTCTACTAGAAAGTCACGCACTCACTGACCTGTCTCATAACGTCTTGTTTGAGGCCCTTCCATGAGAACCTCTCTCTGATCTGTCTATAGGTTTTGAAAAACCCTTGATGGCCTGCTAGAGGTGAATCATGAACTGCGGTGAGGATCTTCTTCTTAAGTCATGAATTTGGCACCAAGTAGACTCTATCCTTGTAAAACATCGTCAATTACCCTATACTGGTCATCCTATATCTTCCCATCCATCACCTCACAAGCGAACTTTTCTTGGAATATTCCACTAACAAATGGGATTTCCAATCTGCTGAAATCTCCATCAAAGAACATGTCGCAGGTCTCCTCGATAGTGCATCAGCCACAATTTTCTTCTTCCCCTTGACATAATCTATGTCAAAGTCGAATTCATGTACCTTCGTCACCCATTTCTGTTGGCGCTCACTGAGGTCCTTCTTCTCAAGGAAATACTTCAAACTGTTGTGATCGGTCTTGACCACGAATTTGTTGCCCACCAAATATTGTCTAAACATGGTCAAGGCATGCATGATTACCAAAATTTCCTTGTCATAAATGGAGTACAACCTCTCGGGTTGACTAATATTTCGACTCTTGAATACAATGGGGTGTCCTCCCTGCATCAAAACTGCACCGATCCCTTCATTGGATGTGTCACACTCTAGTACAAATGGCAAGGTGAAGTCTGGTAGTGCCAACACTGGACAAGTGCCCATGACTTCCTTCATGTGATCAAAGGCTTCCTATGATTTCTCGGTCCATATGAAGGCCCCAT
>SNQJ01S0024022.1:0-11397 GCA_010110895.2 Picea sitchensis
TCTGGAATGCATCCTCAGCCATAGATCTGCGTGGGTGGACTATGGCCATCTAGATCTTCTCACTACTTACCCTAATGCACGTTCGCACCCTAGCGTAAAACTGACATCTCTTCCTCACATCGGACGGTCGTTACGGACCGTGAGATTTCCCAAAGAAATCTTGTTTGTCCATCGGGACTTAACCACATGCTATTGTCTCGACATTATGGATCGGGATTTGTCAAGGGAAGAGACTGAGTTTTTGTCAATGGAACTCCTGAATCCCTAATCCCCATTTTTCTGAAATGGGTAATCTCTCGACACGTCACCTCCTTAAATCGGATGGTCCACAACTGCTCCGGGGTTTCCACCCAGGAAAGTCCCGACCCCTTTGTTAGACAACTGAGAGGGGGGGGGTGAATCCATTGTTACTGTGCTTAAACAATTATGGTTCTTTTAAACTCTTTGTAGAGACACTGATTGATGATCACAATAATGCAGGGAAATAAACAATGGCACTTTAAGCATCATTCACATATATGAGAAACACAGAGATAGATATTTCCCGAGGAAACCCATGCAGGGTAAGAACCTCTTTTTCTTTATATAATAAGTAATAGTTACATTCTTTACAGTATCATACATATGAGCACCAACTCATAATGAGGCTACAACCTCATTTTTCCAAGTTGTAACTTGCTGAGAGCACCAACTCTCTATTTTCTCTAGCACCGACTAGAAGGAAGAACCAACTCCCTGGTTTCTCTAGCACTGACTAGAAGGAAGCACCGACTCCCTGGTTTCTCTAGCACCAACTAGAAGGAAGCACCAAATCCCTTTTTTCAAGCACCCACTTGAACCTTTGAGGACACCAGTCCTCCCTAGCTCCTCCCAACCACCCTGAAATATTAAATCTTTGCTACTGAAACTTATTAAAGTGATATGATGTTCAATAATGGCTTACCAGACTCATCATTGTTCTGCTGCATTTTGTTGCTCTGTCTACCACATTGCCTTTCTTCACACATCACTTGCGTTGTCTATTCTTCTACCATTTATACTCTCTACACCATGTCCCTTCAATGGAACCTTCCTCTATTATGTATTTCTTCTCCTGCGCTCTGCCTCCTTGCTCACACTTCAATCCTTCTACACAACGACCACTGCAATTCCAACAACAACAACAACCCTTCTCTTCTCTGTACTGTGTATATATATAGCTTCTTTGCATCTTGTGCATGCAATATTCACCATTCCTCTACATGCTCATACCATGCCAATATCCTCCCCCTCTCGAGTGCTCTGCGTGATCATCATCATAACTCTTCAGCTTCTCTAGCCGTTTTCCCACTCATTCAGCATCACTGGATGTTATGTTGAGATTCCTCAGCCTCTCTGGTAGTTGAGACTCTTCATCTTCTCTGTGACAGTCGAGCTCACCTTCTGTGTTTTAGTTACAGGCTTCCACACTTATACATCTGTCAATCCCTTCTAAGAATAGTCTTCCTTACCTTGGACGAAGCTTGGAGACTCTTCTTCTCCTCTGGTGATCATACTGGGGTCTCTTCGAATTCTCTAGCAGATGCCATCAATGGTTTCTGGAAGTTTCACTGTGTCGTGCATCAGTAGCCCTCCGATCAACACTTGATCTGATGGTTCAGATTACATCGCGATTTCATTTATTGCGATATCGGGATTCCTGATGTCAATAATTTTTTACATGTCCAACTTTCGATCCCCGATGCCTCTCCATTGACTGGAATCAACGATCTAGATCAAAGCTTGATCTGATGGCTAAGATTTCATCGTGATTTCACATATCGCGATATCGAGATTCCTGATGTCGATAATCTTTGACATGTCCAACTCTCGATCCCCGATGCCTCTCCATTGACTGGAATCAACGGTCCAGATCAAATCTTGATCTGACGGCTCAGATTGCATCGTGATTTCACATATTGCGAAATCGAGATTCCTGTTGCATTGTTTCTTTGACATTTCCAACACGTGATCCTCGAAACTTTGAATTTGTGTCCATCTATTGACATCACATGTGGATTGACATGTGTTGAATACTACCACGTGTCACTCTGATTCATGACTTACATGAGCCTAAAATGTTGAATCAGTCTGACACTTGTCATTACCTGGTTGTGCCACGTGTTCCTAGCTGACATGGTCTGTTGACGTGAGTCGGGTCGACAGTCTAGATCACATCTCGATCTGACGGTTCAGATTCAGTCTGGATTTCACCCATCGCGATTTCGGGATTCTTGATGTCAATATTATTTGACATCTCCAACTCTCTATCCTTGAAACTTCGACAGGGAGTCGGATCAACAGTCCACATAACCCCCTAAGATGGACGGTCCTCCTGCTTCCGGGATTTGTGACCCCTCTTCTCCTTGCACTTTTAAAGATCGTGTAGTTTTTCCTCGATCCAACAGTGGTCGGGGCCTACGCTTAGATCTGATTCCTCTAACTTCAATTAGCCCTTCGGCTAAGCTCGTGGTCCACGTGACCTCCCCCTATATGACCGCAGCCAAACCTCCTCATCGGGGTTTCGGACTTTCTAATGTCGAAACATGTATGTCCTCAGGATTCGCGATCCCTCGAATCTCGACGCGCTCTTTACACACTAGCTCTCATGGCTTGGTTCCTGGCCCATATGACCGTTATCCCCATGACCGCAGTCTTACCACTCGTCGAGGTTTCGAGCTTTTCAATGTCGCAATGCATTGGCTCAATGGGATTCCCAATATGTGAGACACCGATGAGTCAACCCTCCTTTCGAGATTTCACCTTGGCTTTTCCCGATGGTAAACCTCATGCAGCTCCTGTCCGATCTGACGACTGACGGGATTTCTGAATGAGATTCAATGGCTCTCGATCTCTCCCTTCTGTAGACTTCTCCTAAGATCCTCCTGGACGTAGAAACCAATGATCCAGATCTTCTTCTTTAGCCGATATGACAGTGGCTATGCTCCCTCCTGATCTTTGCACACTTTCCTCCCAACCTTGGGAGAATTACAAGTTCTCAAAGGCCTCGACCTTTGTCTTCCTTCTCCTCTGTGAACTCTTGTATCTTGAGCTTTGTTGTGCATGTTCTCCTCGACGTTGTTCCTCCTGAGCTTTCACTTATGAAATCCCCAAGGGATTCTTGGACTTCTGCGCCTCTACAGAGTCTTCACATGCACACTCTGATCCTGCCATCTTCACTGTTGTACTTGCCATCAATGACAAGCATACGCTACCTGTTACACATTTGCCAACACCAGATCCGTGAGTGGTTGACAGAGAGGCTTTCACTCCTCTCTTCGAGGACTCTTGAATACTTGTGGACATTACTTTTTCATCCATGAGATCGATGAGAACTTCTTCAACATACATGCTTGGATTAGATGGATGAATGAATGTGCAAAACAATAGAACTCATGTTGATCTTACTAATCACAGTGCAGTAGTAATGAGTTCTCTCTAATACAATTTGAAAAAGTGTTCTCGGTGCAACAGTCGATGAAATAAGTAGAAAGCAACGTAATGGGTCTCTCCAACGGGCGAGAAGCCTTCATTAATTCAGTCCTTCCCATTCTGGCGCAATCCCAATGGTCTGATGGTTGCATTTTTTTACCATAAATGTCGTTCTAACCATTCCTGGCGTCATTCTAACGGCTATATTGTTCCCAACGGCTCTATTTCTTTGCCATGTGATGTTGTTTTGATATCCGGATGAAGTTCCAGTTTTGCAAAGTTTCCTTCTGCCAAGTTCCCTCTGGAACCTTCTGTAACTTTTCGATATCTGCTCTCTTCTTGCTGAGATTTTTATCCTTCTTTCCAATGAGCTTCATCTCATTATTCCTCTTTCCATTATGATTCGTGTCTTCTTTTGGCATAGTAAATTCACACTATTGAGATTCCTTCATAGGGTGCATGGGTAATAGTTCTTCTTTATTTGGGGTCGGTGCTTTAGTCTGTTGTGATTCTTCATGGGTTCTTTCAACTTTGGCATCCAAGTTAAATAGCTTCGATCTATTCTCATGTTCCTCAATCAAGTGTGTGATCCTCCTAGTCATGAAATCTTTTAGTTCTTTCTTTTTCTGCTCTAAGACTTCCTCTCCTTTCTTTCTAGTTTGATCCTTCTCGATCCAGGGTTTTCCTAGTAACATAGTAAATGGAGGGTTGTTCTCAATAAATTTAACAACCTCAAAATCTTCCTCTGGCAAAGTTCCATGAGCACTCATAGATATCTAGGTAAGTATTCCACATAGGGTTATCATTTTTCCTATAAAAAATCCTATTCCTCCCAATGAAGGAATCATAACATGCTTTCCTACAGCTTCCCAAGTTCTTTCTGTCATGACATTCACCTGTGTTTCTTCATCTAGAACAGAGTCAATGCCAAAGTCTCCTATGCTTACTTCTATTTGCTCTTTCTCTTTTAAGATATATAATAGATTAGTATCTTGGTGGTCATTCAAGGTTTCTTTAATCTGTAATAGTATAGTCTTTGATTGCTTCTGGGGTTCTACCAAGGTCTCAATTTCTTGACCTTTCTCAGGGTCTACTTGTTCCATATTCATTTTTTCAAGCTTAGCAATCATTCTAGGGCAATCTAAAACTTCATGGTCCATAGCTTTACAACAAATACAACTAGGTCTTATACTAGGATATTCCTTAGCAAGATGTCCTAGTCTTCTGCAACTGTAACAAAGGATTAATCCTCTCTTTCTCTTAAATGATCCCCATATTTTCTTGTACTGTGCACTAGGATCATATTAGTTAACCTGCAAAAAATTCTTTCTAGGATCCTGCATCCATTTTTTAGTCCAAACATTCTTTCTATGCATAGGTATAACATATCCTTCACTATTCTTATCAAATCTACTCAAATCAAACCTTATTTCATCTAGTTGTGCCCTGCTTTTCAAGCTAGGACAAAATTTATCAAACATACCCAGATCCATACTTTAGAAATAAAAATTTCCACTAATATTACCTTTAACAAAGCATAAAGCTTCCAGATCTTACCTCTTCTCTTTAGATCAGACTTATTTTCTTAGAAAATATCTTCACAGATTAAGTAGAATATTGTGCACTAGGGAAACCGATCTACGCACAGAACTTTCACAGTTTCATGTTAGATCTTCAGATAGAGCTCCTTTTTCCTCAGTTCTCAACAATTAGAGTTTTAGGTCTCGGAAACTAAACCATTTGTTGGCACAAGGGCAGACCCAATGCTCAACGCTACAACAATGAACCAACAAAACCCTAACTATGGACCCTTTTGGTGACACCTACGAAGCAGAGGAAGTCTCACCCGAGGTAGAGGCAGGGGTGGTTGCAGGACTCCAATGTCTGCAACCTTATCTGGGACACAAATCTATGATTGTAACACCTTGACAAAGCACTTAGCAATATAGTTCATCAATGTTTAACCAATATCTACTTCGTAGGTAAAACCCTAATTATAGAGCATTGCAATATTCAACTAGATCTAGAATCTAGCAGCACTTAGCATGACGAAATAGATCTAGCATATTCAATCACTAAGCACATTCACACAGGTCAGATCCAACATTTACTCTCACTATTAAGAACAAAGCAACAATAGATCTACCTATTATTCATCTATATCAAAGCACTAAGCAAGTAAATACATAAACACATCAAAACATCGCACAAAGCATTCACAACACATGATGTACATGGTTCACCCCCTCCCCGAGTCTACGTCCACCAACTCTTCATCTTATTTATTAGATTTCCTCAATCTTATTACATGCATAGAGCCTTCAGATCAACTTCATATAGGATAAGATATCTGCACACTCTTCACTAGATCCTCCTTCCCCAAGCTAGGCTACAACACAAAGCCTACATAGAGTCCCTTATAGCCACTTGCACTCAGCCTTGCAAACATACACAAATCACCTACAACTGTTACTTGCACTCAGCACCACTTACAAATGACTTGTCATTTGCACTTAGCCATTCATATCTCTATATGCTCACTACATCACCTAGAATCTATTTATACATTACAAAATTGAGCCTAAACATGGGTAAACCCATGGGCCAAGATCCCCATACCCATTGCAATAATCCCAAATCCCAAAAATCCCTAAAATGGGGCCAAGATCCCATGATCTCTGCTTCATCTTGTGCTCTACCTTCGACAGCCTATCAAAGTCCCAAAAATAGGTCACACGTGACCAAGGATCCTCAAAACTTGGTCAAGGGCCAATAGGATGATGATTCCACACATTTAGATCACACCACATATCTTAGTTCCTATACAGAGTCTTAGGATTCATAGGATATATATGTATATTCAGAGAATTCATATGTAGAGTCAATACATGCAGATGAGGATCTAGAGAAGATTCCCATGTGGGTACATCCCACACTTTAGGATGTAGGAGATCTTGTTGGGGATCTAGTGGATCCAAGGAGGACTAGATATTAGTTTGAGGATCCTCCTCATGTACTCACTTCCACTAAACCCATGATTCCATTGCATTGTTATATGGTTCAGTCTTCAGACCCTTAGACCTACATAGAAGTTGTAGGGAACCCCTTCATGGAAGCATCCATGAAGGAGGAGTACAACTCTCTCCTCAAGAACTAGAATTGGGATATGGTTCTAATTCCTTCATAAATGAATCTTGTTATATGAAAATGGGTCTATAGGACCAAAAACGTAGCAGATGGATAGGAAAGAAAAAACAATGAAATATTGGTTACCAAGAAATTTCAACAGATATATGAGATCAACTATGATGAGATATTTTCTCCAGTAGAAAAGTTGGATTCCATTAGGTTGGTCCTTTCCATTGGAGCAACTAGGGGATGGGAAGTACATCATATGGATGTGAAGAATGATTTTATTCATGAGGATCGCTCAGAGGTTATTTATACGGAGCAACTACAAGGATTCATACATAATTCATATTTAGTGTTCCAACTCAAAAATTCACTATATGGCATCAAGCAAGTTCCTATAGCATGGTACACAAAGATGGAATCCTACTTTCTCTCCAGAAAACATTTCAGATGAAAATATGATCCCAATATCTACATGTTGAGGACCACTGACTCACTTTTGATCCTAGTATTGTATGTGCATGATGTTTTGATCATCGACAACTTAGCTTCAATGATTTTTTTGGTCAAGGGAATTATTCATGATAGGTTTTTGATGAAAGACATGGGTCCACTACATTTCCTCTTTGGTCTCAAGATCATCTAGGATGCTTCAGGCATCAAGTTATCTCAGGCTAAGTATGCTCGGTATCTCATGGAGATATTCCACATGATAGGATGCAAGTCTATATATGCACCCTTCTTATCTAGGGTTAGACTTGAGAATGGTCAGGATACATCAGTGGTGGGTAGCACCTTGTATCGACGGCTTGTTGGGATTATTTTGTATCTAACCCACACCTGACCAGATCTATCATATGCAGTAGGGGTAATATCTAGATATATGCAGGAGCCCCATGAGTTACAATGAAAGGTTGTCAAGTGCATTCTTAGATATGTTCAGGGCACCATCAGTTATGGGATCCACTATGCAGTAGGCTGGAAGTTGTATTCCATAGGCTTCATCGATTCTGACTAGTCTAGTGATGGAACCAATTGCACTTCCACCTCCGTGTACATTTTCACTTTGAGATATGGCCCAATATGTTGGTCGAGTAAAAACCAGTCAGCTAATACTCTATATTTAACAGAGACAGAGTATAGGGGAGCAGTCAATGTCACCATCCAGGCACTGTGGCTACAAAAATTCCTCACCAAGATTGCCATTTAGTTCCACCATCATACTATGATCTGGTGTGATTATGATATGGTGTGATCTAGTACAGATATTGTTAATATTTACTGTTGTTATTATGTTATTTCCAAATTACATGAGCATTCAATGCATTTCCAAAACAACAGAATAAAGAGAATCACTGAAAGAAACACAATCAAAAGGTACACAACATTTTATCCTAGGAAACCCTCATCGGGGAGAAAACCCAACAAAACTTCCTCAATAATAGATTGCCAATAAAATGCCAAGACTAATACCAAAAGACCAATAATAAACTAATACTGAGCATGCACCTCTCTTCTCCTTCCTCCTGCAACTGCAACTTTCTTCAAGATATGCACACTTGATCAGTGAGAGTGAGTTTGTTTAAGTGAGGTACCATTCTCAGATATAAACTCTAGTTGAGGAGGAAATAGGGTTATGTCTCTTCACTTAGTAGGCTCGACTTCTTCTAGAATTGGTTAAAATGACTTTATGAACACTAGGATCCGACTTTACAAATACCACCATACAAATATGGTTTGACTAATCCACAAAAATGGATTTGATATTATAGAAGACCCGACATGATCAATCCACAAAAAGGAGATTTTATCTATAAGATAATAACTCAAATATAATTAGAATATTCTTCGAAGTTACAATATTTCAATACTCCCCCTTAAAGAGAAGGGTATTATATTGACATGACCCCATTACATCATCAAGAGAAGGAGAGGGAAACAACATCATCAACATCTGGAACACTCATTGGCACATATACAAATCATCATACGTTTTACTCATCATCAATATCATCATCGTTTACAACATGGAGATGGAGTAACATCATCATCAGCAGCAACATAAAGTTGAAACATCAACATCAATAGCATGAACCTAGAACAACAACACAAGACTGTAACATCATCATAAACAACACGAGGTTGGAACAACATCATCAATAGTATGTGGCAATATAATGAGCCAAGTGTATCAACTAGAACATTTTTGGTACTTTGACAGGCCTTCCTTACCGGACCTTCAAGATCTACCCATGAATCATAAGATTCCCTAGGATATAAAATCATAACAAGCTACCATGTGGTACTCTGATAGACCATCCTTATCAGACCTTCGGGATCTGTCTACATATCATAATATTACCTGGGATATAAAATCCTAGCGAAGCTATCACTATTGACTGCAACTAGAATATACATGCATAGGTACTCTAATAGACCATCCTTATCGAACCTTCAGGATCTTCCTAGGGATGATCAATCCCTTGGGATATAAAATCCTAATGGAGATACTTGTTGTTGGTCAGGATACCATAGTATCATCAACATCACCCCCCTGTCGAGGGAGGTCCTTTCAAACAACACCAAGCTTGTCGCGTAAGTACTCAAACTTCACACGAGATAGAGGCTTGGTCAACACATCTGCAACCTTCTCATATGTGCCAACAAATTGGAGCTTTACAAATCCCCTCTGCACCATATAATGAATGTAGTGATACCGGATCTCTATGTGCTTAAAACTATCAAGGAACATTAGGTTCTCATTCATATTTATACAAATTTGTTTATCACATAGAATCATGGTGGATTCTATCTCCATATTTAATAGACATGTCAACAACTTCTGAATCCATATGGATTCAACACTAGCAGAACATGTTGCAATGTACTCTGCTTTTGTCGTGAAGAGAGAAATACTAGATCGCTTCCTTCTTTTCCATGAAGTCATGGTTGACCCCAAACTAAAACAACATCCTGAAGTTCTGTTTCTATCTAAATCACTTCCATCCCAATCTGAATCAGTATAACCATAAAGTCTGAAGTCGTGATCTCTAGTATAATAGATATCGTAATCCAATGTACCCTTAAGGTATCTCATCACACAAATTGTAGATACAAGGTGAACACATTTGGGTTCCACCAGATACTGACTCAAGGTGTTCAAAAAAAATCATATATATGTCCTGGCATTTTTCAGATACATCAATGATCTAATAATATGTTTGTATAGAGTAGCATCAACCAACTCTAACGAAGTATCAACCAAGAGCTTCAAATTTGTTTCTATGGGTGTGTTCATGGATTTATATTCCAGCATGTCAAATCTCTTCAATATTTCAACTGCATACTTCCCTTGGTTAAGGAAGATCTTCTTTGGGATCTGCCAAACTTCAAGACCTAAGAAATAATGCATCATCCCTAGGTCTTTCATCTCAAACTCTGCAGTGAGATTCTTCTTGCAATATGTGATGATATTTTATTCTCCTGTTAAGAATAAATCATCCACATATATAAGAAATATAACTATCTCATCATTCATAACCTTGAAGTAAATGTTAGGATCAACTTTAATTTTGGTAAATCCCAATCTCGTCAAGAAACTATCAATTCTTCCATATCAAGCTCTAGGAGCTTGCTTCAACCGATACAGGGATTTATTCAACCTGCATACATGAGTCTTTATATATTCAACTTCAAACCCTTGTGGTTGTTCTATATACACTTATTCTTCAATAAAACCATTTAAGAAGGTTGTTTTCACATCCATCTGGTGTAACTTCCACTTCATTTGTCTGAAATAGCTATTATGGTTCTAATGGAAGTGTATCTGGCTACAAGAGAAAATGTTTCCTCATAGTCAATACCTTCCATTTTAGAAAATCCACGAGCCACAAATCTTGCCTTATGTTTTTCAATACTTTCATATGTTGCATGTTTTATTTTGTATATCCACTTGGAAGATACCACATATTTTTTCTTTGTTTTGGGAACTACTTCTCATACATCATTCTTTATGATGGACTGGTATTCATCTTTCATGGCGTCCATCCATTCTTTCTTCTAAATGACTTATTCAAATCAAGTAGGTTCCTTTTTTACGAGATCACACATGAATCCATATAGCTGGAGAATGGCTTCGACTTCTTGGTTTGTCTCATGGTTTTGTCTTAGGCACAACACTTCTCTTCATCTTGAATAAGTTATTTTTCCCAAGCTGGATTTATTTGGTGAGAGGTCGTCATATGGGGAGGTTCTTGAGATTCTATCATATCATGATCTTCTGGAATCTCATCATTAGGGGTAACTGTAACTTCCTTCACTGGTTCTACAACTATGGGAGCTACAGGTTCTTCTTCATATACTTCTTCAAGATGGCATTTCCTTTATCTTTTGAGTGATTCATCTTCATCAAAGGTTACATCTATGTTTATCTCAATATGATGGTAACATGGTATGTAAATTTTGAAGGCCTTAAAGACCTCACAGTATCCAACAAATATTCTGTTGGTTTTGGAGCCTGATTATCTTCCTGATTTAGAGGTCTTTTACTTTCATCCGTGTTTATACCCCATGAAGTATTTATAGCCCAGAAATATTTACACTCTTCCACGTGGGGGAGTGCAGAGGGGGGGTACCCACTCTGCGGGGTCTGGGGGGGCTATCCCCCTGACTGGGGGGTCTGGGGGAAAGCGGGGGGTTCAGGGGCAAAGCCCCCGAAGGAAAAAATTCCTTGTAAATGTATATTGTAATTTCATTGTAAATCTGGACCGTTCATTATAAGGTCGTAGATCTAACGATAGAGATTATGTTAGGGTT
>SNQJ01S0024022.1:11447-37350 GCA_010110895.2 Picea sitchensis
TTTTTTCCCTAGAAGGCAACCCTCTTTTATGAGGGAAATGTATTGCGGCTATGGTTGATGGCGAATATTGTATTCTGAGAGAGGAGACTATGAGAGAAAGAAGAGGAAGTTACCATGGGTTTTGTTGTAGGTTGTATCCCTTCATTTGTTGGATAATAATAAAGGAAGGACCTGACAATTTCTCTAGTGTACGTAGCCCACACTGGGTGAACCACATAAATCTGTGTCTCTCTTTTATTGTGTATCTTCTGTGTTTTGTTTCCACATTTGTTTTATTTTATTGCTCCGTGGTCCTGTTTTTCTAACATATTCCCTTCTTTCCTGAAGGGTCCAACTTAGTTCTATTTTCTTTTGGAATGTGTACAAATACTGGAAAACCAAATATTTTTATATGGCTTACTTCTGGATTTTTTCCAGTGAACATTTCTTTGGTAGTTTTTAATCCAAGTGCACTATGGGATAATCTATTTTAGAAATATATTGTTGTTCTTGTTGCTTCATCCCATAAGTGAATTGGAATATCTTGATCGTGAATCATAGTCTTTATTTCTTCCATAATTGTTCTATTATTTCTTTCTACTACACCATTTTGTCGAGGATTATAGGGACTGGTGAGCTCCCTCTTAATCACGTAATCTCTGCAACAACTTCCAAATTAATTTGAGGTGTACTCTCCTCCATTGTCTGACCTGAATATCTTGTTTTTCCTTTTGGAGATATTTTCTACCAAGGTTTTGAATTCCTTTAACTTTCCAAGTACTTCATATTTTGACTTCAAGAAACAAACCCTTACGAGAGTAATCATCAATAAATGATTCATAGTACACATACCTGCTCAGAGAGGTTGATGGAAATGGACCACATACATCTGAGTGGACAAATTCCAAGATTCCTTCTACTTTACTGTCACTCTTTGGGAAAATATTCTTTATGTTCTTTCCTTGTGCACATCCCTTGCATACACCTTCATGATCAACCTTTAATTATGGTAAACATGTAACTAGCTTGATTACATATGATAAGGCTTTGTAGTTGATGTGAGCTAGTCTTCTATGCCAAATTTCACAAGGGATTTTAGTAGAGTAAGTCAAGGCTACATATGAGTGACCTTTTAACTTATACAAACCACCTTCTTTTGTCCCAATAACAACTGCATCTTCTATAGTCTTTCCTTTAGGCCACATAAGAGCTTCACCAAATATGAATGCAACCCTAAAACCTTTCTTATCTAGGGATGATATAGAAAGTAAGTTCTCTATCAAAATTGGTACATAGAGTATATCCTTCATTCTCATCGGAGTTCTTGAATCAAGTTAGTACGTGGATTCCCCCATTCCTTTGATAGGGTACTTATAATCATCTCCAAGTGGAAATTTCTGGGGGAACTCATTTTCTTTAAGGCTAGAGAGAATACATTTCTAACCTATCATGTGCTTAGATGCACCACTATCTATGTTACATGTATCCTCTCTAGGTGTCACAAATCCTGAGAGGGAGGAAAAGAAAACATAATCTTCAATCTCTTCTTTAATTAACTTATTAGGTGGATCATCATCTTCAACTTCATGGGCATGATGTTTTTTGATATTTCTCCTCTTGTATTCTTCCCTTCTTGTAGGATATTTCTTAGCAATGTGTCCCATCTTATAATAATGATAACATTGATAGGAGGATAAATCTTTTACCTTTCTTTGGCCCTTATGATATTTACGGAATCTCTTTAGAGAGTGAGATTCTTTATGAAAGTGGGTCTCATTTTGAAAATGATACTTCTTATTTCTACCCTTGTCATGAGCATCTAGGGATTTATATTCATCTCTTAATAAGATGGCTTCTTGGTTGGCCATGCTTGCTTCTTCTTCAACACATTCGTCCCATAAACTTTCAAATTGGAGTTTCTCTTTTCTTGCAAAAATAGTTTGGATGAAGTGATCCCAAGGTATTGTAAGACCATCAAGAGTTGTCATTATGAGTTCATCTTCATCTAAGTTGTCTCCAATTTCCTCTAACTATTCCTTGAATTGAGAAACCCTAGAGAAATAGTCTTGAACTGTTTCTCCTTTTTGCATCTTTGTATTCTTGAGTTGGGTTCTCAAGTTCATCTTATGGTTGATGTTCTTTCCTTCATACATTTTGGTTAGGGCATCAAACATATATTTTGGATTATTCTTAGAATACACTTGAGGGATCAAGTGGTCTTTTATATATTCTACAATTATCCTTTTAGCCTTAATCATATCCTTCTTGTACTTTTCTTTGGTTGCATCTTCTTCGGGTTCTGGTACATTTTCTTTTATGAATTTTGCAAGGTCATTCTCTTCAAGAACGAGTCCAATTATGTAGTTCCAGGCACATCAATTTTCCACACCTTCTAACTTGTCAACAATCTTGGTGCTCATAGACATCTTGACCTGGAGCTAAGAAAATGACTAGAAAATTAAAGTGATAAAAAAATGAAACTTAACTTACCAGGAGATGCATTGGGTTGAGGTGAGTTTGCTAGAGTTGACTGTTTCATAAAATTCCAAGTTTTACCCCTTGAAACTTGACCTGTGCAATTTTGGATTGGTACTAGTTTTGGTTCTCTAGTTTTTTGGTACCAGTCAAAACTATGGTTTGACTTTTCAGAGAATATAGCAACTGAAAAAGTTCACTCAAACGACCAAAAGATGTGTTAGGGTAGGGTGCACTTCCCAAGATAGTTTTTGGTCAAAAATTCCTCTTCAATAAAAATCCCTAATTTTCTTGTATGACAATAGTGACATTTTTAGATACCCAGTGAAAGATGCTCTATTCAGTGAAGATCTGATACCATGTTAAGTTTTTACTATTTTTATTAGGTTATTTCCAAATTACATGAGCATTCAATGCATTTATAAAACAACAACATAAAGAGGATCACTTAAATAAACACAATTGTAATGTACTCAACATTTTATCCTAGGAAACCCTCATGGGGGAGAAAACCCAAAAACAATTCCTCAATAATAGATTGTCAATACAATTCCAAGACTAAGACCAAAACACCAAGAATAAACTAAGATTGAGCATGCATCTCTCTTCTCCTTCCTCCTGCAACTGCAACTTACTTCAAGATATGCGCACTGGATGAGTGAGAGTGAGTGTGTTTAAGTGAGGAACCATCCTCACATATAAATAATAGTTGAGGAGATTCTAGGGTTATGTCTCTTCACTTATTAGGGATGACTTATTCTATAAGTGGTTAAAACCACTTTATGAACACTAGGGGCCGAATTTACAAATACCACCATAAAAATATGGTTTGACCAATACAAAAAAGGGGATTTGATCTTATACAAGACCTGACATGATCAATCCACAAAAGGGTATTTGATTGATAAGATAATAACTCAAATATAATTAGAGTATTCTTCAAAGTTACAATATTCAACAGAGGCAACGGATAAAACATATTGATATTCATATGCATGTTATCAGGGAATTATTTCATGACAGGGTCATCGATTTGAAGTACTTCCCTTCCACCAAGAATACTATCGACATCTTCTCCAAGACTTTCACTGATCAAAAAGTCCATAGTTTGCGCGATCATCTTGGAGTGAAGGACATAGTTTCCTAGCAAATGTCTCTCTCTTCTTTTGATACATTGTACTTTGATGGGGGATGTTTCCCATGAGGTTTTCCCTCTTCCCTAAATTTATTTCAGTGTTCATTAGTTTCATTGTCATGGGTACCTAACATGGCCTCTGTTGCAAGGACCCATTCATTATTTATACTCCCTAGTAGTGTTCAGGGCGGTGTTGGAGATGTTACAAACACCTAGGATTTTCCTTTCATTTTCTTTTCTCATGTTTATTTGGCTATATTGAGGGTCCCTTAATCTGATATATTCTCCCATCAATGAGGATATTCTCCCCTAGAAAAGGGTTCCACTTACCCTCCAGTTAATCCTCAGTTACCTTTTAGTTATATTAGTTGAGTGAAGTGTTACATGTCAACCTTGGATTTATCACCAAGTGTTGCATGTTGAATTTAGGATCATCACCATGAATGAAAACTTGCATTGGGATCATCACCAATAAAGAGCATTCCACATGTTTGAGTGGTATCCTCATTTCACTTTAGTTTATTTAGTTAACTGACAACCGCATGGTGAATTAACTAGTACTAGGTGGGAGTTGACTTGAGTGACTGCCAATGTGTGTCACATATCTCTAGAACAATCCTAATGTGCATTATCTTGGCTACTATGGAGAGTTAGTTGTGTCATACATAGTATATCACTTGTACTGCAACATTCTCTTACTAATACAATAGAAATTCTTTCATTATTTTCGCCAATTTTTTATTCTCTCTTCATCCACCATTGCAAGTTGTATATGTTTCATTGTTAGCTAGATCTTTTGTATAGATATCACAAAAAATCTACAAAGAGAATTCAAAAAAATGAATGATGGCAAAGGAATCATGAAATTGAGGTAGCTTAGTACAATAATGATAGTAGTGACAATATATATTGCAAAAAGAACAAGTATAATTTCTTCAAGGCCTTAATATGCTTGGTCGATGATTCAAAAAAAGAAATATGCACAACATGAGTGGATGGATTAGGTTCCATATCATGAACGTTAAAAACATCCTTCAATCCTAGGAGCATTGGATATATATTGGTTGCATGGATACTAAGGTTATATAAAGCACATGGGTGGATGAATCTAGGTGCGGTAAGCTAGGTGGCTATAGCATTTATGGAGTTATTGGTGTCCATAGTAGTTTTATATCCCCCCCCTAAGGCAACTTCTTTCCCAATTTTTGAAAGGGCTAGTTGGGTTTATGTAAATTCTATAGAAGACATAGGGGTAGACCCTGGAGGTTGAGCATGTTTCAATACCAAATGAGGAGTTGGAATGGAGGGGGTAGAAGGGGTAGGAGGGTCCAAGTACCATACAGGGATCCCCAAGATAATATTAAGTAAATTGAACATAGCCATCATGGGTGTAGTAACTATTCCTAGAGGGGGTAACACGAAAGGAACTTGGGGAAAGGGATTCCTAGAGGGTGGATTTGATCTCCAAGATGGGGTTGAATATATTTGAGTAGTGGGATTAGTATAATACTATGAGGAAGAATCCTGAGATGAGAAAGGTGTCGAGGGATTGGGTTTTTGTAATGTTGTCAATATACAAACATTGCATGGCCTTGGTTATTACTAGGGGAGGACTATAATATGCACAAAGCTACATATATTGGTTAAATACTCTAATACTAAAATTATAAAAATAGGAAATGATTTGATTCCCATCCACAAAATAAATAAAAAATATCAACATTCAATTGAGAATTAGGATTGTGGTAAGTAAGTTGATCATTGGTAATGACCTCCCCATCATGGGGGGAGCTTATGGTGTAGAAAATTGAAGAGGGAACCACCTTCATATCATACATAAAACTACATATTAAATTTATGTTATATTCCAAGGGGCCATATATTACCTCAAAGTTAAGAAGGAATTGTTTCCCAACTATTTGGATGGGATAATTTTGAAACAAACCTTCTAGTTGGGAAGGATAACCATTGTACACATGAAGGGTGATCCTAGGTGGAAAACGATTAGGGGATCCTAACTTCTTCTAGACATGATCATACATCATGCATGTGGATGCACCTTCAACAATGATACATTAATGAATAACAATGTTATGGATTGTGATTATAAGTTGAAAGTAAATAGGAGGGGAAATATGAGGATTATCTTAGTCGATGTCAAAAAATATCATTTTTTCATTATGAGGATCAACTGCACCCAATGTAAATTAAAAATCCTTTCATTACATAGGGAAATTATATAGGAATTGTAAGGATGAGATAACCATATGAGATCAATATAGATCATCTAATTTGTTGTAGTTATGGAAAATCCATCCATGAGGGTTGGGGGAATTCTAACATAAATGAACCTTTCACACCTTAGGGGGAAGATTGACACTTGGTTGGAGAATTTGTAAATTTCAATAATTGGTTTTGATGAATAAGTTTGGGTAGTTTGGGTGGTAGGATGATTGGGTGTGGAACAATGTTTCTCAATCGCTTCCTTGAATTGAAGAAAATCAAGTAGAAGAAACAAATCATGGGCGTAATGTCCATAGACACCACAAATAGAGAGAGGATGATTTGTGAGAATTTGAGGGTTCTTCCTCTATTTTGGATAGGGATTGTTAACTTGACCCTGATTTGTAGTATTTTGGTTCCCCCCAACATCATTATTAGGTTGTTGGTTTTGGTTCCCCTGATTCCATTGGTTTTGGAATTATGTTTGCGCACGCACATGTAGGTCCAATACCTTGGGTTCAATTTACTTAGTCCAACAAAACCCTACATACACTGACCCTTTCGGAATCTCCTACAAGTAGGTGAAGTATCACTCGAGGTATCTTTATGGAGACTGCAGGAACCAATATTCTACAACAGTGAGGGAAAGACTGGAAATGTGTTGTGTCATACCTACAGGACCCTCTTGCACACTAGATCCTAGATAATCTGAACTCACTACTTCATTATATAGGAATATAAGGTTATATTCACATTGTTTAGTGGTTAATAATACAATTATGGATGTTGTGCATTAGATTATCAACAATATCAACAAAGATAAGAGTTCATTCACATTAAAGACAAGAATTAACACAATACAAAAATGCATAATCATCCAATATTACAATTATACATAGAGTTACCATGGTTCACCCCCCTCTGGGATACGTCCACAAAACACTTTCTTCTTTATTGTATTCATGTATCTTGATTGCGGTTTATGATACAATGGAGGTTCTACCTACACTATTCTTCGAGGATGTGGTTTCTTTACACTTCTCTACTCCCTAAATATCTTTGTCTCTCCATACCTCATGAATCTTGAACCCCATAAATAATAACTTCAAAACCCCAAAAACAACGATGATATATTCTTGCCTCATCAATCAAACTCCCCTCCGCTTCACATTTTTACATATTTTATATATATTTCCTCAGGGTCTTTTTCCAGCTCATAATGAGTTGGCTCCCACTCATGCTTGGTTGGAGAAAATTCATTATGAGATGGATACATCTCATGCTCAACTGGTTTTCCTAGATTTTATGCTAGCTTCTCTTTCCTATCCCCCATCTTCTTCTCTTCCCTCACTCTTATTTCTTGATCTTCGTGATCTTCTTGATTATGTGCCTTATCCATGTACCTCACCTATTCTCACTATTATATATCCAAAAATTCCTACACAATAGGCCCACAACACTCACTTATGGCTCATCCCAGGCCACTCAGGCTTATTGTGTCATGTTCTTCCATGATTTAATAAATTTATAGAGGTTGTCCTTCATGGTCTCTACTATTGCTGCGATTTCTACTTCCTTGTTCACAATATCTTCCATCGCCTGTGTGGTTACTATGGTAACATTGGCTTCGGTGTCTTGTGCCGCTAATTTCATAGTGCTATGTGTAGTGGCTAACTCTTCTAGCACCCTGATGGCTTCATCTTGTAGTGATGGCACCTTTTGTATGGCCTTCCTTTGTTCTTCCTTCATTTTTTCTAGTGCACTATACAATTTCCTGTTAGCCATTATTGCTGACATTCTTTCTATTGGGGCCAACGTGTTCATGCATTTAGTGGCCTGTTCCACTTCTTCTTGTTTACTTCTTATCCTCTCTTCCAATGATTGTAGTTCCAGATTGGTGGTAAGTTCTGTCCAAATGCACATTCCTGTGTCACACATCTTTATGCATTCATATGACAATCTTTTGATATTTTCTACTATTGTTTGCATAGTCCTTTCCCTTTGTGCTTTTTCTTCCGGTGGAATCCCCAGTGTTGTGTGCACTTCCATATCTATGTTATTCATGTAGAGTCCTTTGATGGTTGAATTGATCTTTACCACTTGTTCCTCTACCATGGCCTCTACCACCATCGGTACTTTTGGGACATCCTTTAGAGTTTTTGGATTTCTTTGTGTACTTCATGTTCCATCTGTTCAGCTCACTCCTTCTCCTTCAATGGTTTTTTTGCCTTTGCTTCAACCTCTTCTTTATCACTTAAGGATTTCCTGGAATTTTAATCTTCTTCCCTCTTTTTTGTCCTATATTCCTCGGCCTATCCCTCTGGTTCTCTCTTCTCCTTTTTTGCGAGTTCCACTCGTTGTTCTACTACACACTTTTCCTATAGCACAGTGGTACATTGTTACTATAGTTCCACTGTCACGACCCTAGTGAGCCTATGGTTGAGCAATGAAATCACCCAATGCTCCTAGTCACCATGTGACACCGCAATCATTCATTTACCAGCAAAGATATAATTACTTACTTGAATCGAACTACGTCTATGTATTATATTCATTTATTACTTATTTTATGTGTGTTTCTTATATACTTAGAGTTATGCAACCATAAACAGAACAACCATACATAAGAGAAATGAAGCTTTTCTTATGGGCAACCAAAGTGGCCTAACACCCGAAATTTTTATGAAAGAGAACAATAGTACATTGATATCGACTCATGTCGTACAAATAAATATTTTACAATAACATATTCACCAATATTCCCTTGGAATCTCCCTCTTTGTCACCTCAGCCAAGAACTAAAATAATTCACCCTTTTTTTCTTCCTTGTCTCAGTTCCTCTGATTCACTTCCTTCCTTCGTTTGCCTCCATTGGATGGTTCAGACTCAACCTTTTTTCAACCTGTGGCTTGCCTTATCCAATTTTTCCTTGTCAATTCGACCTAGCCAACATGCCCTACTCGAAAGAATTAGACATATTTCTCAATCAAATATTTCCTAACTTGTATTCTCGCACTTTCCTATCTTAACAAATGGAAACTCCCTTGGTTACATAGGCGCACTCTTCCTTCAATGGGCATGTCCATTTAACCTGGAGCGTTCTGACCCTTCATTTGTTGAAGACGACATATTAACTATGTGTGCACCCCTTCGATGGGCGCCCGTCGCATGTTTCACACATCGCTTCTTTTGCACATCTTTCCATAGCTGACCTTCTTCATGGGAGAACACCCTTTGGTTGTTCTCTACCCACACTTGTATAACTCATTGTGTTTCCATATTAGGCTCTGAATTCAAGAATGCGTTCACATCATCGGTTCATTTCTTGGCTTGGTTTCCAAAGCACGTTTTCTGGCTATTGGGAAACTTCCCTTGGCACGCACCCAAGGTTAGGATAATTCCCAATCTTCGTTTAGTTGGCTCCCCCTTGATTCTCCTGGGGCGTCCAAGATAATTAACTTCATCATTTTGCATGTTCGATCGATTGGGATATTTCAAAACCATCCCACCCACTCATCCAAAGTTTCTTCTTCGATGAGAGCTCCCATGTCTACCAAGGGCGCCCACTTGTCCGCATCATTTGTTAAGTCTTTCAACTCAATGTCTTGCACAAGTCATGGAAAGGTGAAGTCATATTTGGCACATAGTGTGCCCAAAGACTCCCACTTCATTCATAAAGTGATTGAGCACCCTCTAGCTCGCATGATACATTTGTCTCGTCGCATGGAAGGAACATGTGCACTCAGGTCCAATCACGAGGTGTGAAATGGTCCCCCACTCAAAGTATTTTCCATCCTCAACAATATCAACATTCTCAACCTGTTGTGACCACCAATGACTTTATTCTTATTTCCTTGACTCTACCTCATGTCTCCCTGTTGTGTCATTACTTTGACTGCTTCTAGTGGCTATGTGTGTTGGATCCCCTCCTGCCTTAGCTAATCGGGTAGTTAATCTGATCGTCATGATAATTTCAAAATAACTCACCCCAAACATCAAAATCACCTATTTATCTTCACAACTATTCGACTCTCTCATCCTTCAATTCAGATCGATGTCCATCATGACACCTTTTCACAACAATTCACTGATGTTTTGGAGATAGTGTTTAGTCTTCTTTGTTGTCCTTCCTGTGACAATGAATAATTATCTCCCTGGTGTCTCCATGATAGTGATCCAACAGAACCTTGAACTTTTATAAGAGTGGAAGGGGGAATCCAACCGAGATGCCAATTCCATCCTCATCGACCTATGATGCTTTTCCATACTTCTTCATTAGATACATTAATAGTGGGACATGGGAACCGATTCGACCTTTCTCTCCTCCATGAGATGCTCAAGTTCTAGATCATAAATCCATTTTCCAACTCCAAGTGTTTATGCATTTGGTTCAACCTCCTTCCCAGCATGCTTGTACCATGGTTGTTGTTCCTCTTCTTCACACACCTATGTCGCAACTGTCTCCACTTTCCTTTCCTTGGTTTCGAGCCTCTTCATTTCTTCTTCCTCCGACCTTGACATACTTTATTCGTAAAAGTATATGAACTTATCCATCCCTTTGGTGATGTTGCGCTGAATGTCTTCTCTCTTTTCAAATTTCCACTCTAAGTCTTCCAACAACTTTTATTCACCTGAGTTATTTGTTTCAACCATCTTTTCACTTCGTCCGCTGGCGTTTGTGCAAGGTTGTTGGTTGTCCACCAACCACAAGGATGACATATTCATTCCTCTACTTTCCCTTATCATAGGAATCAAGCATGGATATTATCCCAACATGATATCCAAACAATCAATGTGTGAAATGGGAACTTCCTTCTCTATCTGCAAGAACTCTTGCCCCAAAATCACTTCATAATCGTCTAGTGGAACAACGACAAAACTTGTCCTTCCCACCCAATCTTCAAGATTCATAGAGACATTATTTTCTTTTCCTCCAATCTCTTTTTCTCCTAAGTTTACTACTTTAAAGGAATTTCATTCCTACTCATACTGAAATCTAATATTTCACGCAACGTCATCTCTCATGAAGTTGTGAGTTGCACCACTATCCACCATAGCCAAAGTCATCTTCCCATTGATCCCTGCCTGAGCATAGTTATGTTTTGTCACTTCATGGTGTTGAGTGACTGTCATTTGTGCTCCTTTAATAGCAACCAAAACCTACAACACACTTACAAATGGGTTCTTTGCCTGCTCCATGACATTCACCTTCTATTTCATCAACAGACAATTCTTGGCATAATGTTCTTTTGCGCATATCCAACAAGAAATTGCCTTATTTTCCTTCTATGTTTCGGTTTGCCTCGAACCATATTCATTACTATTGGATTCCTTCATCTTTTCCTTATCCTTCTTCTTCTTTCCTTACTTATTCTCACGCTATCCTTCATCGTTAGTTGGACCTGCCTTGTCTTCACCCTTATGTTCCATTAACTTGTTTGTTAGTGAGACTGGTGCTACAATGGTTTGCATGTTTTGACGTCGCAACTCACTTTACGCCCAGTTCTGAAAACCATTATTGAAGTGGAAAATCATGTCTTCATACGACATCTCTTTGATATCTAACATTATACCTGTAAACTCCTTGATGTATGTTTGGATCTTGCTATAATGTCAAAGAGCCAACAACTAGTCCCTAGCGATCCAATCTTGGTTTCATGGAACAAACTGTGTTTTCAAGGATGATTTCCTTTCTGCCTAGTTTTTTATATTTTCGGTGATCCTTCCAGCTTCCAAATATTTAACTTAGTTTCTACACCAAAGTTTCATAGTTCCTATTAAGTACATCGCAACATCGTTTACCTTGGTCTCCTCTAGAATTCAATTCATTTGTTCCAATTACTGCTCCATGTCCCAACATAAATTGCCTAGCATCTTTGTGTTTCGAGTTCGATCATATGGATTTGGTTTCTTCATATTGATTCACATATGCACAATGGATGAGCTTGGACCACTAGATGTAACTCATTTAAGAAATGCAATGGTCTCTTCCTGGTCTTTCAACTTCACCTGAAGAAAATCTATGGTGTCTTATGTTGCCTTAATTATGTCACGAGTATCTTCACGAGTGCTAGTGAAAAGATCTATTGTCTCCTCATGAAACTCCTTAATAGTTTCGATAAAACTGACCATGATATCACTCATCCTTGCCTCATGTATTTCAACCTTTTCACCATGCGTACACATTGCATCCATTAGTTGATACATCATTTTTCTAAGGTAGTGACCCAGTCTCTTAACTTGGGCATCTTAGGATCTCTTTCGGTGTCACAATCATTTTCATGCAAACCATCCATCCCTTTACTTATAAGAACCTTCACTATTCATACGACCTTCCCCAAAGTGCTTTAGAATACCCCCCAAGTCTTTGCTACCAAATCTACACCAAACTCTACAATCCCACCAAACATGAACTTCACTTCAGAGTTTCTTGTGAAGAGTGCTCAACCAGCTTGTCAAACATTTTGTAGTTTGTTTCTCTCCTACAAAATGTCACGGAAGTGGTAGTGGCGAAGAGCTTCAATAACTCTACAAAATCACTTCAACAACCTATTGTTAATCCTGCTCTAATACCATCTGTCACAAAAGTGACAATGGTGAAGAGTTTCACCGATCCTTCTCTAACTCAAGCCAAATCATCTCTGATACCATCTTCCCATTTTTTTGTTCACACAAAGGTAGGTTCAATACCATGGGTTCAGGTTACTTAGTACAACAAAAACCTATAGAAATCGTCCCTTTGAGCATCACCTGCAAGCAAGTGAAGTCTCACCGGAGGTATCTTTATAGGGAGTGTAGGAACCAAGATTCTGCAGTAGTGAGGGAAAGAATGGAAACACGTTCTGTCATATTTGTAGGACCCTGTCGTGCACTATATCCTAGATAATATGAACTCACTACTTAATTATATAGGCATATAAGGTTACATTCACATTGTTTAGTGGTTAAGCATATAATTATGGTTTTTGTGCATTAGATTATTAACAATATCAACAGATATAAGAATTCATTCACATTAAAGAAAAGAATTAACACAATACAGAAATGCATAATCATCCAATATTATAATTATAAATAGAGTTACCATGGTTCACGCCCCTCTGGGTTACGTCCACAAAATATTTTCTTGTTTATTGTATTCAAGTATATTGATTGTTCTTTGCACTACAATGGAGGTTATACCTACAATATTATTCCAATCTTTGGTTTCTTTACATTTCTCTACTCCCTAAATCTCTTTGTCTCTATAGACTTCGTGAATCTCCACCCCCGAGAAATAATAACTTCAAAACCCCAAAAACAACGATGATCTCTTCTTGCCTCATCAATGGACCTCCCCTATGCTTCATAATGATTTCGCTCCCACTCGTGCTTGACTGGAGACAACTCATTATGAGCTGGATACAGCTCATGTTCAATTGGCTTTCCCTTATTTTATGCTAGTTTTTCTTTCTTGTCCCCCATATTCGTCTCTTCCCTCTCTCTTATTTCTTGATCTTCGTGATCTTTTTTATTATGTTCCTTCTCCCTGTACCTCACCTCTTCTTGTTGTTCTATATCCAAAACTACCTGCCCAACACATTGCTATTTTTTTTCCCTTCCCCTTATTCTTTTTTTTTGTTAATCGTATTCTACTTGGGGTGGTTGGGAACATTTTGTTAAGCATTAAACTACCCTTTGAGAGGATGTACAAAAGGAACTAGTACAATCATTAACATGCATGTCTTGTTGTGCATGAGGACCTAAACATGAGGTGATATCCCGTACATGAGATGAGGGATGAGAAGAATCATGTGGTATATTAGGGTATATATAAGGAATCGAGGGAAACCCTATAGTATCTTAAGGGTAAGAGGTTCTAACCCCACCATATGAAGTACCATACCCACTAGGTATATGGGGGGTGGTGCTATATATTGTTTTATGACACGGATGCTAGAACACGATCAATTGCATGATATGCCCTTAATCTAGACAAGTCACTTGAGTCAGAGTGAGGAGCATCGAGAAGAAAAATGTACAAATACGCCAATTGAGCATAGATAATCTCACATTGTTGTGACTTTTGAATGAATTCCTTTTCATTCTTAGGTATGTTCATGGCCACATCCTTAGTGTTGGGAGGAAGTAATGACTTCAAAAACCAGTCCATGATGAACCTATCATTAATCTCATATTTACAAAGGCCACATCATCTATGACATTCATGTATGTGATCCATGATATGTGTGGCAATAGTCTAATGAAATGTTTTGAGAATCTTGATTCTTTCATCATGATGAATCCAAAGTTGAAAAAAGGTCAAAAAACACTTGGCTTTGGACTCAAAGGTGCTATGGGAATGAATTGGTTGATCAAGGTACAATTTGGTAGTACCACCCATGAGAGTGCATTTAAACAATGTCAATTGAAATGAGTCATTTGTGATACTATTATAGGAGAGGTGGAAGAACATGATTTGATTGGGATGTTCCTCTCTAGTATGATCATCAAATTTAGGTATATCTGATGGTAGCTTGGTTACACATTTGGATAACATGGTTATGTGGTATTGTGTTGAAGGAAATTGTTAATTTGTTTTCTTAAATTAGAGATATTTAACACAACCATATAAGGAAAAGAGGGTTGAGTTTGCATTTTCTCCTGACTAGCATTAACATTAGTTCTTTCCATGGTGGGAACCAATGTGGTACTCGATATAGGTGAAGATAAAACAGTCGAAAGGAGACCATTTTAGGGATATTGTAAGCTAAAAGGAATCAAATGGGATGAGGGTTCATAATCCGATGAATATGAACTTCCAAAATTTGAGGGTGATGAGACCAACGATGGGCTCATTCGATTCATCCTAACTCATTAAGAAAGATATATGATATGTCTAGGAATACTCATGGGATATAGGCTACATATCATATGAGAAGTCCTCATTAGAGAACAATAATACCTAGTTGTAAGTAATTATTCTAAAAGAAAATCAATGTGTTAAAAGCTAAAGTCCCCAAATCAATAAATAAAGTGGATAAAATGATCAAACAATACACACTACATAATCAAGTGGTGAAACCAGTGGTTTTAGGTGTATTTTAATCAAAATATAAGTGTCCTAATTGAATCGTCTCATCCTATCAAAGAAAAAGACAATATCCTAAGATATTAACTAAGAAAAATTAAACAAGCCTAAATTATAGAAAAGGGCCTTCCAAAAAAAATACAAGATAGGTAATGAATTACCCTCAATATATGATTGAAGATATGAATGAGATAATTATAACTAGTAGACAAAGGGTAATGAAATCCTATTGACCTATAGAAATATCTCCATGTGACCACCCTCGCGTGAGATATTTCTGGGTAAGAACCCTAGTATAATGGCCACTAACATACCTCTTCATGGATACATACAATATCTTTCCTTGCCTTTATGTTCAAATCAATGTTCAAGGGATCCTTAATATTGAAAGAGATCTGAGTCTCAATCAAACTTCTATTCCCAACCTTGGCATTATCCACTCTGAAGAGTGTGAATATTGCTAAATAGGTCTTGACTATATCTAATATAAAGGATTTCAAGTTCCCTAAAATACAACCATTATGTTTCAAATGTGAAATGGTTGTGGTGAGTTATTTGGATGCCTATGCCCACAAACCGAACTTAACTACATGATTATTTTGGCCCTAAAGGGGGATTAAGTGTTTTAAGTTAAGTGGTTTATTTTAAGGATGAGGTAGGGGTCATGAACCAATCATATGATTAAGGTGTGAATTGGGTGCAAAAGTGGTATGATCAACTTCAATATAAAATACTTATAAACATAAATATTTGATGGGCCAAGGAATTACAAAAACAATGTTTAACTTCCTTAGCTACCTACTTTATATTGTCAACTCAAGGTTCATTGAAATGTAAGAGGTATTATGCATTGTATGTGCAAAATTCATACATGCACCTATCTAAGAAGGATGAGACATGTTCATCTTAGGACCACAAGGTTTACTTCGACAAGGAAAAGAAATACTAAGAAATTCAACACTAGTTAAAGGAAAGATGCAATTTAACTAAAATAAAGATTCAAAACATAATTGAAAAGGTCATGTGAACCAAATGACTAGTCCTTAGTAATATAACAACAATGAAATATGGAGTGAAAAGTTGCATATCCAAGTAAGAAACATTTATTTTTTTTAATCAAAGTGCATAAATAAAATTACTCAAAAAAGAATTGAATCTTCCTAAGTTAATCTACTAAGAAATTATTTAACCCTACAACAATTTATCCTATGAAAAAAATAAATTAAAGCACGATAACACAAACATAATCCTTCTTGAGGCAACCTACTACAAAGATAAATCAATACAATGTTAATGAATTCTCCTTAATAATGACAAACTATCATGAAACTACTTGGAATAGCATGTTGAAAATTGTTACAGGAAATAAAGACTAACTGTAAAAATTGATGCATAAAATGAAACACAAGAAATATGATTTTAAAAAAATGAATAAAAGGAATAAAACAACAACACTAGATTTCGTGGTTCATCTTTGAAATTTGTTACAAGAAAAAAAGACTAACTGCAAAAATTGATGCATAACATGAAACAAAAGAAATATGATTTTAAAAAAATGAATGAAAGGAATAAAACAACAACACTAGATTTTGTGGTTCAGCTTTGAGTGAGTGCTATTCAAATATTCTACAGGGAACCTAAAAGAATATCAAAGATAAAAAAAGATATGAAAGTACATAATCTGCATTGGCATACTAGTTCATTGGCAGCACAAACAACCTTCATTGTGTGCGGATATGCATATCTAGAAGCAGAGGCCAAAAATGGGTTCAGAACTCCATCCACGCAAACGCAGGCAGAGGATCACAGAATGACAGAACCACCCCCAACACGGCTGACTCATGTGTTTTAATTGCATGTGCCCAGGTCAACTCTTGTCTTCCTGGAGCTGCATGCACTACATTTTGCATACATTCCTTTTTCCAGGAACTTAGGATAACACTAATCAATTTTCCACCTTAACCTTTAGGAAATAATAATAAATTATTATCCCCTTTAGAGGTAAGCCCCCTAGCTTAGCCCCTAGACCCACACACTTGGCCTCCTCCCTTACCCAGCCTTGTGGAAGCTTAGTCCACCATCACTCTTTCTTCGTGGTCAGTATGCATGGAATGATGTTTATATATTATATTAATTATCTTCATAATTACATATACAAAATCAGGCTCATGGCCTTTAACACCTAGGCTCTCTGGCCTAATCACCAAATAAGTCACCTAGCTTATTATAACTCATCTCACCAGCCTACAAAACATGTTTACAATATATAAATACAATGGGGGATTATCCTTGGGGATATTACAATCCCCTCCCCTTATTTTGACACTGTCCTCAGTGCAACTTTCACATAACATCAGCAAGATTTCCAAAATATTCAAAAAAATATGTGAGTATTCTACCCGCATAGCATCCTCATGCTCCCATGTCATGTCCTCAAGATCGTACCAGGTCCACTGGACCTTTACAATCCCTATGGCTTGATTCCGGAGCTTCTTTCTTTTCCAATCCAATATGCGCACTGGATGCACTTGCAAGACACCTTCTTGCTCCACCTAAATCACATTCCAATCGATTACATGATTAGCATCAAGTATATATATTTCTTAAGAAATGAAATACGAAACACATTATGTATATTCATGGATATAGGCAATGCAAGCGTATATGAAATATATATGTGTGTGTGTGTGTGTGTGTGTGTGTGTGTGTGTGTGTGTGTGTGTGTGTGTACAGAAAATTTTAATAACATTATAACCTGTATACAACATACACAACATACAATAAATAGAGAATTGGTACTTATCTTTTGATTGAGAAGACCTCCATATAGCATGGTCTAGATCAAGGTAAAAAACCTCAACATAATTCCAACCAACAGTCTCTCCTTCCCCACATGCCTGTCCCACCCCAAGAGTGTGCAACTTCACTGTCACACAGTCCATCAGTTGTTACACCTCCCTTTCCTTGGGCTTCAGCAACAGGCTGGACCAGAAGTCTTGGAGCACCATGGCTCCCAAAGTTCCAATTTCCCTCAGAGATTTAAAATCAACATCTTCCCTGAGCTACTCTTTGTATTCAACATTATAACTTTAATCAACATCATCTCATCTGCATCACCCACATGTAGTTATCATGAGAAAACATAAAAGAATTCATTTAGGAACTCCAATTAGATTGAAAGGGAATTCAACTTTTAACCCCAAAACATGAAATTCTATTTCATAAATCATCTTGGCTATTGCCAAATTAGTATTGCAACCTTCCTTGTGGTTTTCCACAAGCACCAAACTGCATACTATTTTCCTGCAAGGCTTCATCTTGCATATTGCCAACAATTGTCAGCATTTCCTGTACATCATAATTCAATTGCAATATGTACAGAACCATATGTAGCGAACTTAGAATTGTCTGCACCTAGAAATTCAATCACCATTACCAAACAACTTAACCAAATAGAATGACATCATTCTATGCATATGCATGTTCATAATTAATAACAGTGAGTTTATTATTTCAATTTTCTAAACATAAAATTTTGTGTAGTCTCTATTCCTGTGACTCTGGCTTGCAACTTTCCTATTGCAATGTTTAACAGTTCCTGAAATGTTCTCAACTTCATGAGTTAGCAACATTTAAACCATTAGTATAATTATTTCCATGCCAAAAACATATATACATGCACTCACAAAATGCATTCAGCAAAGTGCATTTAAGTATACAATTTCATCATGTATGAGTGCAACTCTGCCCCTTACTAGACATTAGTACAACTCTCAATGCATAATTATTTAGTGCACCCTTGTATTTATTTATATAATGGTATTTATCTCAGTCATGTATCTCACCATCCATAAGTTGGAATTCTAGCCAATGTGTTGACACATTCTCCACACACTTCCTATTGTCTTCCCAATTAATTGTATGCCTTCATTTTCGACCTGAAAACTACACCAAGAATATAATTATGTGGTGTTCATTAGTGGTAGTAAAAAGGTTGAAGCTCGAGTTTTATTTAAAAGTAGGAAGCGTTTAGTACCTGTGTGGCTCATAACCTTTCCATATCCATACCTTGCCATATCCAATCAAGTCCTGGTCTCATACATGACTAGATTATTGGCATTCATTCCTATAACCAATTCTTATCTTTAATTCTTTGTTTATTACCCCATATCCAAATTAACATGACATTCTACTATTTTAGTGTGTGCATTCAGAAGCTAAAATGATTTGAATTAATACAGGCCTCTAGCCTTTACCACATCCATTGGTATGCATTCAATAATATAACCCTGTGATTTTATAAAATAACTCTAGATGAGGAAATTCTTACCTAAATTTCCTTTAAGCAATTATGAAAAAAGAGTAATAAAACTCATACCTGCATGACTGTCATTAATAAATTTTATACTACTTGAAAGTCTGATGGCAGTAGAATCTTTCATGCTTCTTTATCAAACTTATAACCAACACTTTATCTCTTTGTTGCTTCCCTCCTTATGCAACAACATCACCAACAACACTTGCAGACAGGAAATCTTTCTTTCCTCTAGCTTACCCAACCAGCCATAATCATACTAGCTACCACAGAAATTGCAACAATTTCTTTATCCCTATAAAAGAATTTCTTGTTTATCCCAGAAGTATTCAATTTTTACTGGATTCTTGAATCTTCTTGTGCTCTCATTATAGTCACTGTACATGACTATTTCTTCCCTGAGTACTTTCAACGCAGTGCCCCTACCTCAATGGGATCTTTTGACCTCTCGGTCAAAGGGTATTTCAAACTTCTGAGTCAAATTGACACTTCGGGCTCGTGATTGAACCCAAAAAAATTATACACAGATCTCCTTTCCTTCTGTGTGTAGGTCCTGACAAACCCGCGGGCTATTCCTGCCCGCTTCTAAAACTCCAAGTTTCAGGTGCTAGCCCCTTTTTTTTTCATTATCCCTTTCCTTCATAAGACCATGGGCTATGACCTCACGTAAGTGTGTGATTGCGGGTGCGGATAAGAGTGGTTTTAGATCAACCCACGTTTTTCCCTGTAATTCACCTCCAGCTGCCATGTATCACTTTTTTAAAATTGTGGTATAAATTGCAGCCTGCTCTCATATTTTTAACATCCAAGCAAGTTTTGTCCCCGCAATGCTTCCTGACCATCGATCTCTCTCTTTTGGAAATGATCTGTGATCAACGGCTACTATCTATCCTTTACCTGCCTCTGGCCAACTTTCCAATCTATGACCTTTTCTCCTTTCATGCAAAATCTCAGATCTTCGTGATTTGTCGACACATAGCTCCCTTCCAAATCAACGGCTACGATTGGTTCTGGCTCTCTGGCCCTCAGGAGTTTCAACTATCAACTATATGCTTTTCCCCTATCGCAATATTCCAGAGTGGAATATATAATGACACATGTCCTCAAAAATCAGATGGTTCTGATGAACTCCAGCTCTTTCCGACCAAGACTAGATCAACGGTCCTTCGACCTCCTCCTTGATCAATGATCAAGATCTCCTTTGGGACTTCGACGCTTTCATCCTCTTCTTTCCTCTATAGTGCTCTGTACCTAGAGTTCCATTACTGGCACCACACATCCACTTTCAGGTCAACGACCAAGATTTACTTCGACTGTTTCTCCTCCTCCTTGTCCACAAAATTTTGAAGTTGTGGATCTTATGTCACTTGTCCTCCTTGACGATGGACAGTCCCAAATCACTTTGGGACTTCAAGACTTTGAAAATTCCACTTCTCCTATGCACACTAGGATTAAGTCTCATGATTTTATCTCTAGAACCAACGGTTGCTACTCCTTCGTGCTCAAACCTAACGGATGGGATCTGTTCCTCTCCTTTACGCTTCCCTTGTTCTACTGGATGCTAATCTAATGGTCCAAGATCCTCCCCACAACCGATATGATGGTTATTTTCGCTCCTCCTCCTGAGCTTTTGACTTCTTCCACCTTGGAAGATTTGTCAGTGTTCAAAGGCTTTGGCCTTTGACCTTTCTCCTGTGAGTCTGCCTCTTGGATCTCGTCTTCACTCTCATAAGTGTTATCTCTTCTGAGCTTTAGGACTTATAATGAGTCTATCCCCCATGCACTTCTTGCGTTATCTCTTCTGATCTTTTTGATTTACTCAGTCTCCTAAGGGTCTCGGCCCTTCTGTTTACTTTCAAAGGAAAACTTTGTGCCCTCCTGGAAACATTCTGCTCAAAGAACACCTTGTTGAGCATTTTCTATAGTGTGTTCAACAACTCTGTGAGTATCTTCCTTTGATACTCTTATCCATGAACTCGATAAAGATTTCTCTATGTGCACACTTTCACTCACTCGATGCCTGCCTGGAAGAGCCCTACAAAGTTCTCAGTGACTCTTTCTCTCTCTGAACTCAACACAGAGTTCTTCCTATGCACTCCTTGCATCGCTGCTGATGAAGGTTCAACGATCTCTCTCCTGAGATTCTCTGAGGTTAACTTACTTCTTTCAATGCACTCCTTGTAGAAAATGTGCACTGCTTGCACTCGAAAACTCAAAGAAGAGAAACAATTGAAACGTATTCAATGGTTCACCAGTTTACGCATTCAAACTAATCTGATTTAAGAAAATGTTCAGATTTCATTTTCTTTCCAAGATCTTCTCTGCTTTGTAATCATTTTCAGGCACTAGCTCCTTTCTCTCAGTCCCCAATCCACACAAACATGGGTCGTGACCAAGTGCTAGAGCGATAAGCGCTTACATGGGCCTTTGGCTTTGGAAGTTTTCAAAGAACCACACAACAATCTCTCGGAATTCCGAATTACCAAACTCGCGAAGTAGGGTGGATCAACTACCCACGTGTACTCAGCATTCAATGACTGACACTCACTATGGAACTCTAGGTGTCTGAGTTCCGTCACTAGTACATTTGGGTCAAATTCCGATGACACGTTTGACACAATTGTCACTTTATATTGTCAGGAGAACGACAAATAGCAGACCCCCTCAAGCGTCGTTTCACATGATGTCGATTTTCCGACGATGGAGATTTCATATTTATTGTGACATTTCATGCAGACACATGTCATCTCGGATTTGACTATCCAAACCCCATATAGTCATCATAAGATCGATGTCTTGGACATGGCAAGAGAGACATCTTTGACGTGGAAAGAGTGACGTCTTGGACGTGGCAAGAGCAACGTCTTGGATATGGCAAGAGCGATGTCTTGGATGTGGCAAGAGAAATGTCTTAGACATGGCATGAGAGATGTGTTGGAGGTGGAAAGAGCGACGTTAAGAGGTATCAACTCCGACGTGGTTGTTATGGGAGCGACACTCTTGGAGGTGGCAAGAGAAACGTTAAGAGGTATCAGCTTCGATGTGGTTGTTATGGGAGAGACACTCTTGGAGGTGGCAAGAGTGACGTCTTGGACGTGGTAAGAGCAATGTTAAGAGGTATCATCTCTGACGTGGTTGCTATGGGAACAACACTCCAAGAATTTTGCTCGTACTCACGTGACACGAGGTTGATTATGACCACTACCACTATAACCTCCAAGGCACAGTGAGCGATATCCAGCCTACTATGCAACATTGAATGTTACGACAGGTGGAAATTTCATATCCGATGGCCTATAATCCACCTGTTGCAGCATTCAATGCCATGTAGCACACTAGATATTGGTCGCCGCACAACACACCCCCCAAACACGACACATGAGCTAGATAGCGATGTTGCAAGGAGTGTCCTCACAATGCATTCTATTTCCAATTGATCTGCATTCTATCACCAACTGATCTACACCCATGGGGGCAATATTCTAATTATCTTTCATTTGGGCTATTTTGTTGTCACTTTTCAATAATCTGGTTATATTTCATATAATTTGATTGTGATTTGAAAATAAGCATTGTCTAAATATTTGACTATTTGGACTTGGATTCATATAACATCAGGATGGATCAAATCACAACTAAAAGAAGAGTATATACAATCAAAATTGGTCAAAATTGTCGAATATTTACACAATACTTTTGTAAATATAAGTCCATTATATTTTCAAATATTGATAATATCAATCAAATAAAATGGCATAAAAACACAGGTCCAACTGTAAATTCTCTATAAATCAATAAGACAAATGAAAGTATGATGACCAATGGTACAAAAGAAAAATAGGTGAAAAAAAAACATTTATATAAATAAAAAAGCTAGCGTCCATCCATCCTTACGTTTAAATTCGTATACAATATATATAGATAACATACATTCATCCTTAGCTTTCTTCATTTTGATCAAAACAAAAGAATTTGATTCCACTACAATAATGAGTGATAAAAAGTATAACCTATGAAATTGAAGGTAGAAATTATAACTTCTCGTAAGAACATGGTTTAGACAAATATCTACTTCATCAACTTCAAATATCAATCACAAACAAAACCTTACATATCAATATTCTTAAACATTGTTCTAGGTACATTAAAAAAATGGCACATCGTCAATGTAGAAAATCTATCATATGTGGGAACCACAATTTGATTTGCAATATCCATACCAACGTTTCCACTCTCAAAACCAAACTACTAAGAATAATCATTATAAACCGTAAAAGGATGATATATATTGCAAATCTACAAATAACTAATCTGGTGGTGCAGCTAGATTTGGAAATTAAAAGATTCGAAAAATACAACAATCTCTCTATGATTAGCCTTTAAGGAATAAGGTTTTGACCTAGAAAGTCCTTCAGATAAGGAAACGCAAGGGCCATGGATCTGTTTGATGTGTAAGGAGGATGAAACAATATATCACTTGTTTATAAAGTGTCCATATGCACCACAGATCTGGAAAAGACACAATAGATTACAGGTAGCCCAAATGTTTGGAATGGTGATTCAGTAGAGGAAATTCTGAGAGCATGGTACCGCAAAAGAGACTTAAAATATTTTAGAGCAATGTCTTGCTTCATCATATGAGGAATTTGGTTGGCCAAAAACTCACAAGTGTTTGAGGAAGGACATATTCCACTTTTCAAGTTATATCTCAAGTTAGATCAGTAGTTTCCAATTGTAGAATCCCTGCCAAGAAATGTGTTCAAGTCACAAGTGTTTGAAGAAATACATCCCACTTTTCAAGTTAGATCTCAATTTAGATCAATAGTTTCCAATTGTAGAATCCCTGCCAAGAAATGTGTTCCTCTCCAATTGATAGAACTGGAAATACACAAATCTCAAGCTTGGGACTTTTTCAACATAGCTAGGCAAGGCCCACCCGAGTTTAACTGTGCTAGAAGAGTTATGTTTCTACGTGTTCCTAACAAAAAAGTTTAAAGAAGGCCCTGGAGAGATACAATAACTTTGGAGAGCTTAGGGTTAATGAACATTTACATAATATTCAGTTCAAACACATTGGTGAACAACTAAAAGAGGTAGAAGACACATTTGAAAGAATTTCTTTTATGCATATTTTCCAAGAAATGAGTGAAGAACTAGAGTCATCATCCAAAGACACTTAACAATTTGACTGAGAGACCCATCGGTGTAGAGGAAATCAGAGATTGATTCAATGTCTCTAAATTGATCAATCTTTGAGTGCTAGTTTTTTATATCTCTGTCTCTGTCTATGTTCTTTATCTAAAGATGAGGGTTTTATAAATACAGTTATCTACCTGATATGGTTTAGTTATGGGATAATTATTTATGTAATTTGTGGTGTATTATGACATAATTTAATGAAGAAAAACCTTCATCTATATGAAAGGATTGTTAACAAATTTTTTTTGAAGGAATGTAAAAGCAATGGGATGGGGAAAACCCTTTTTGGTTTGAAGGGATGTAGCTTTAACAGATCCAATTTTGCTTACAATCTATGGAAAGCACTTGAGAAATGTAATTTCCACTCTATGAATTGAAATCACAATTTTTTTCTTGAAAAAAACAAACAGTAAAAAGAAGATATGAAAACTAATTATCTTAGTTGGCAATACTAATAATTTTTTGTCAATCCTTAATATTAAAGCTCCATTTAACATTTTAACAAAATTTATATACAATTTCCAACTTGAGGCATGAGGCATAGTAGGGGAAAAGAATTCAAAAATTAACAAATCTTCCTTAACCTTTAGCTTCAACACATTTGACACAGACCCCCAGTTATCTATTTAATCAACCTAAACTTCATTGCAATGAAAACTAAAAAGAATTAGTTCCCCTTGTTAAAAGACCAATCACTAAAAACAACTTGTCCAGAAACACATTTTGCATATATACGAAATTTTGTCAATTTAATAAATGAGGGTGGAAGATTAAAATCAGTTCATGTCTCACCTCTAGACAAAGGAACAATTGAAATAATTGATATTTGAAATTATAGTGTGAGTTACATATCAAACGTCAGACCAAAAAATAGAGATAAATACTAGCACCATTAGAGAAGCTTTACTTAAATCTTAAACAAAATAACTTTCCTTTATTCAGTTATAAATTCATATAAGTCAACATTAAGCACAATATTGGAAGGTACAAATATATTCTATTCGAACATAGCTTGTTGCCTGCAAAATTTTAGTGTTGCATATACTTTTGTGCAGTTTAAAATCTATGTAATCCTATCACATAGGCTCTCTTAAAAATGCTTTTCATGTCGCTTTGCCTTCTCTCCTGATCTATGTTCATAGTATTCAACAAGAGCAGCTCCTATTAAAGCTGGCAATGTCAAGGCTTGGGAGTGCATTCTGCAAAGACAATATAGACCAACATAGTCAACCCACCTAAAGCACAAAAATTCTAAAGCAAACTGGATGTTAAATAACTATAAACAAAATTTGAAGCAACAAATCCCTGGATAAAAACTCTTAACTTTAGTTCCTTGCCATTTCTCTAAACATAATTTCAAACTAGAATACACCTGTAGAGAATTCTCATGACCAACATGTTTTATGTCTTATTTCTATTCCAAAATTGACGCTAAGATCAAAATAGAAGACTAGATTTCCAAGTCATGGACCTACAAATTTTCTAATTTTATTGCCTGAAATTCACT
>SNQJ01S0024022.1:37360-74316 GCA_010110895.2 Picea sitchensis
GTGTATGCTTGTCATTGATGGCAAGTACAACAGTGAATATGGCAGGATCAGAGTGTGCATGTGAAGACTCTACAAAGGCGCAGAAGTCCAAGAATCCCTTGGGGATTTCAGAAGTGAAATATCAAGAGGAACAACGTCGAGGAGAACGCGTGCAACAAAGCTCAAGATATAGGAGTTCGCAGAGGAGAAAGAAGACAAAGGTCGAGGCCTTTGAGAACTTGTAATTCTCCCAAGGTTGGGAGGAAAGTGTGCAAAGCTCAGGAGGGAGCACAACCACCATCAGATTGGTTGAAGAAGAATATCTGGACCGTTGGTTTCTATGTCCAGGAGGAGCTTAGGAGAAGTCTACAGAAGGGAGAGATCGAGAGCCGTTGAATCTCATTCAGAAATCCCATCAGCCGTTAGATTGGACATGAGCTACATGAGGTTTACCATCAGGAAAAGCCAAGGTGAAATCTCGAAAGGAGGGTTGACTCATTGACGTCTCACATATCGGGAATCCCGTGAGCCAATGCATTGTGGCATTGAAAAGATCGAAACCTCGACGAGTGGTAAGACTGCAGTCACGGGGATAAAAGTTATATGGGCCAGGAACCTAGCTAGGAGAGATAGTGCATAAAGAGCTCGTCGGGATTCGAGGGATCACGAATCCTGAGGACATACATGTTTCGACATTGGAAAGTCTGAAACCCTGATGAGGAGGTTTGGCTGCGGTCATATAGGGGGAGGTCACGTGGACCACGAGCTTAGCCGGAGGGCTAATTGAAGTTATAGGCGTCAGATCTAAGCGCAGGCCCCGACCACCGTTGGATCGAGGAAAACCTGCACGATCTTTAAAAGTGCAAGGAGCAGAGGGCTCACAAATCCAGGAAGCAGGAGGACCGTCCATCTCAGGGGGTTATGTGGACCGTTGATCTGACTCCCTGTCATAGTTTCAAGGATCGAGAGTTGGAGATGTCAAAGAATATTGACATCAAGAATCCCAAAATCGCGATGAGTGAAATCTCGACTGAATCTAAACTGTCAGATCAATATGTGATCTAGACCGTCTACCCGATTCACGTCAGCAGACCACGTCAGCTAGGAACACGTGGTAGAACCAGGTAATGACAAGTGTCAGACTGATTCAACATTTCAGGATCATGTAAGTCACAAATCAGAGTGACACGTGGCAATATTCAACACGTGTCAATCCATGTGTGACATCAGCAGATGGACACCACTTCGGAGTTTCGATGATCGCGTGTTGGAAATGTCAAAGAAACAATGCAACAGGAATCCCGATTTCGCGATATGTGAAATCACGATGCAATATGAGGCATCGGATCAAGCTTTGATCTAGACCATTGATTCCAGTAAATGGAGAGGCATCATGGATCAAGAGTTGGACATGTCAAAGATTATCGACATCAGGAATCCCGATATCGCGATATATGAAATCATGATGCAATCTGAGCCATCAGATCAAGATTTGATCTAGACCGTTGATTCCAATCAATGGAGAGGCATCGGGGATCGAGAGTTGGACATGTCAAAAATTATTGACATCAGGAATCCCGATATCGCGATAAGTGAAATCGCAATGTAATCTAAACCATTAGATCAAGTGTTGATCGGAGGGCTACTGATGCACGACACAGTGAAACTACCAGAAACCATTGATGGTGTCTACTAGAGAATTCGAAGAGACCCCTGTGTGATATCCAGAGGAGAAGAATAGTCTCCAAGCTTCGTCCAAGTGAAGGAAGACTATTCTTAGAAGGAATTGACAGATGTATGAGCATGGAAGCCTGTAACTAAAACATAGAAGGTGATCTCGACTGTCACAGAGAAGATGAAGAGTCTCAACTGCTAGAGAGGCTGAGGAATCTCAGCATAACATCCAGTGATGCTGAACGCGTGGGAAAACGGCCAGAGAAGCTGAAGAGTTACGATGATGATCATGCAAATCACTCGAGAGGTGGAGGAGATTGGCACGGTATGAGCATGCAGAGGAATGGTAAATATTGCATGCACAAGATGCAAAGAAGCTATATATATACACGGTACAGAGAAGAGAAGCGTAGTTGTTGCTGTTGGAATTGCAGTGGTCATTATGTAGAAGGATTGAAGTGTGAGCAAGGAGGCAGAGCGCAAGAGCAAAAATACATAGTAGAGGAAGTTTGCATTGAAGGGACATGGTGCAGAGAGTATAAATGGTAGAAGAACAGACAGTGCAAGTGATGTGTGTAGAAAGGCAATGAGGCAGACAGAGCAACGAAATGCAACAGAACAATGATGAGTCTGGTAAGCCATTATTGAACATCATATCACTGTAATAAGTTTCAGTAGAAAAGATTTAATATTTCAGGGTGGTTGGGAGGAGCTAGGGAGGACTGGTGTCCTCAAAGGTTCAAGTGGGTGCTTGAACATAGGGAGTTGGTGCTTCCTTTTAGTTGGTGCTTCCTTCTAGTTGGTGCTAGAGAAACCAGCGAGTTGGTGCTTCCTTCTAGTGGGTGCTAGAGAAAACAATGAGTTGGTGCTCTCAGCAAGTTGTAGCTTGCAAAACTGAGGTTTTAGGCTCATTATGAGTTGGTGCTCATATGTATGATACTATAAAGAATGTAACTATTACTTATTATATAAAGAAAAAGAGGTTTTTACCCTACATGGGTTTCCTCGGGAAATATCTATCTCTGTGTTTCTCATATATGTGAATGATGCTGAAAGTGCCATTGTTTATTTCCNTATTTCCCTGCATTATTGTGATCATCATTCAGTATCTCTACAAAGAGTTTAAAAGAACCATAATTGTTTAAGCACGGTAACAACTGATTCACCGCCCCCCTCTTAGTTTTCCAACATCTGGGCCATCCCGAGTCATCACAGAAAAGAGAACGAAGCATAGAGATGACCTAGAAAATGTGAATCTTATACCGACCATATTGCCCAACTACATCCTGCCTCTGGCTAGTGCGGTGTGTCGTGATAGTGTGCTAAGATATTTTGAGTACACCATGGTTACTGCGTACCTCCCGAAGGGGATACATGTAGTTCGAGCACAACAAGATAAGATCACAACATTGAAGTTCAACAACTTCAACCTAGAAGACTGCAAGAACCATAGTATGCTCACCCCTTATAAATACTTGACCAGGACGAAGGGGAAGAAGTCAAAAATAATCCCCCAGCCGTGGACGATGAACCTTATGCAATCCATCCTATTGAATGTAATGAAAATCCCACACTTTGGAAGGCACCAAGAGGTTAACGCCTATGTCAAGCTCCTAATTTCATGTTACCATGGAGGCTACTTATGGCTAGACAGCCATATCACAATAGATTCAACGCTGATCCATCGGATCACTGGATTGAGTATGCAAGGACCCGAACCGCAGGACTTCTATCTAGGAAAAGCCACAGATTGCACATTAGCACATAAGATCAAGGATACCTATGGTGATGTTGAGAAAGGGATGTGAGGCTACAAGGTAGCTTCCATCCAGAATGGCGTAGTGCACCTAGAATGCCAATTAATTGCAGAAAATATTGTGAGAAAGAATATACCCACGTAGGTCATAGGATTTGTCATTGACCTCGCAGGGAAATGTGTAGAAGGCATACAGATGAATTGGGTGAAGTACCTAGTTAATCAACTAGAATTGGACTGTCGGGAAGCACAAGATCAAGGATACTAGTTCCACTTTAGCTAGCTCCTGATCCTCATTGCATTTATTTCTTGGGAAATGCCGAAAGGCGCGACCTTCCCGAATGTTGAACCATTCGAGTCGCTCACTGTGAAGTTCACCATGCTCTAGTACTCGAACGACATGGGAAAACAGTGGCAGTCGAATGCAGTTTTTCACACATATTATCTCGAGCTGAAGAGAGCCATCGAAGCTAAACCTTGCATGATGTCGAACACCCTACAATGGTTCACACCCCTCATGAAGTTCTGTGTAGATCGTCACTTCATCTATATTACTGCGCGAGAAGACAAACATAAGGAGGAGATTCAATCATACTACAAGCTCATGGAAGAGGACCTTGAGGAGATCACCATTGACTGGTCAACATATCTCCTTATCTTCGTTGAACCTGCAGAGATGTATGAACTCGAACTTGACATATCAGAGGCTGCTCACAGGGAATATGACACACTCGGACCCAGCATAAGGAAGAAGACCGAAGAAGTCTAAGACTTAAGCAGCACATCAGAAAAGACTTCTTCAATATCACCTGACCGAGGGGGTGATGACAAAATAGAAGAAATAAATGGAAAAGAAGATGAGCAGAAGAAAGGTGAAGTAACATTGCCTAGAGATGAGGCTGATCCCCTGAAGAAGAGTAAGGTTTCTCCCCTGAAACCATCTTCCCAGAAGAAATCTAGAGCCACTTTGACCAAGATGCAAACTATGCTCATTGTCGATGATTTTGACTTCATCATCGCAGTTGTGAACAATGCCTCGCAGGAACTCTTGCAGAAATAAGAATCAAAGAAGGAGGAAATGTACGACAAAATTGAGGTCGAACTCTAAGGGGTACAACATGACCTTTAGTCTAGTCGCGCAGTGTCCACTACACCCCTACCATTGAGAGAAATAGAGTTGGGATATGATCCAACCCAACTCCGATGACTAGCTGATGCGACCGAATCTCGCCTTCATCGTGCACAAGAAGAAACAGAAAAAGCCATCCAGGCCTTGAAGAAAGTACAAGAAGTAATAATAGAACAATGTCGATTTGTAGAGTAGGAGAAGGTTTCCCTCCAGACAAAGTTTAAAGAGGAGAAATCTTAGATTCAACAACAAAAAGAATAGTTTCTCACAGAGAAACTTGAAGTGCAAGAAGCAGTCAATAGAGCACTTCACTCTATGACAGGATTAGAGACAAAGGAAGAATGCTGAGTCGTGTATCAAGTAGACCAACTTGCAAAAGATATCCAACAACTACAACAAAAAATAGAAGACTTAGAGCTCTGCACAGTGCCCAACACCCCACATGATGTGAGGGATCAAAGGGAAGAAACTGCTAGAGGCATGATTGAAATAACCAAGGAACTCGCCTTGGAATGTAAACAACTAAGTGATCGCAGTGCCCAGACATATGAGGGACTCACTAAGAATCCAAAACTGAAGACACTGTAGTCACAACTCGAAGAGGTGAAGTATCAAGCATAAATAATATAGGCGTAGTTGAAGCCCCTATCAGCCGTTGAGAGAATGAAGTGATCCCAAAAGCAACACACTGCTCAACATCATGTCCACACCATTCAGAGAAAATTCATGGAAGTGACTTAGAGGCTCCAACCTATACAGGAGGTGGCTTGCCAACTGTTCAGAGAGATCGAAGGCCGAAGAGAAGAACTAGAACAAGTCGTCACTGCAACAGAACAATGCCTAGAGGGATCTATCAATGAAGCTATTATCCAAGAGTTCGTTGAACAGGAGGACATGGCACATCAACAATTATAAGAAGCTTGAGCCAAGATTGAGGCATTTGAGGCAGAATTATCTAGATCAGAGTGACTTGGGATGCGTCACAGGTGAGTGTTGGGGGTCTGTTGGCCCTTGAACAAGTTTTGAGGATCCTTGGTCACATGTGAGTTATTTTTGGGACTTCCATAGGCTGTCGAAGGTAGAGCACAAGAAGAAGTGGAGATCGCAGGATCTCGGCCCCCTTTTCAGTCTTTTTGGGATTTGGGATTATCTAATGGGTATGGGGATGTCGACCCATAGGTTTACCCGTGTTTAGGCTCGATTTTGTAATGTATAAATAGATTCTAGGTGATGTAGTGAGAATATAGAGATATGAATGGCTAAGTGTGAATGACAAGTCAGTTGTAAGCGGTGTTGAGTGCACGTAATAGTTGTAAGTTCTTTGTGTATGTTTGCAAGGCTGAGTACAAGTGGTTGTAAGGGACAGTATGTAGGCTTTGTGCTGTAACCTAGTTTGGGGAAGGAGGATCTAGCGAAGAGTGCGTATATCTCCTATCCTCTACGAAGTTGATATGAAGGCTCTGTTCATGTAAGAATATTGAAGAAAGCTAATAAAGAAGACAAAGAGCTGGTGGACGTATCCCCAGGGAGGGGTTGAACCACGTACATCCTGTGTTGTGAATTCTTTGTGTGATGTTTTGATGTGTTTATGTATTTACTTTCTTAGTTCTTTGATATAGATGAATGATAGGTAGATCTATTGTTTATTTGTGCTTAATAGTGAGAGTAAATTTTATATTTGACCTATGTGAATGTGCTTAGTGCTTGAATCTACTATATCTATTTCGTCATAAGTGTTTCTAGATGCTATATCTAGTTGAATACTGTGATGCTTTGTAATTAGGGTTTTACCTACGAAGTAGATATTGGTTAAACATTGATGAACTATATTGCTAAGTGATTTTTCAAGGTGTTACAATCATAGATTTGTGTCCCATATAAAGTTGTAGACACTGGAGTACTACAACCACCCTTGCCTCTACCTTGGGTGAGAATTCATCTGCTTCACAGGTGTTGCCGAAAGGGCCGGTAGTTAGGATTTTGTTGATGCGTTGTTGTAGTGTTGAACCCTGGGTCTGCTCTTATGTCAACACATCCATAACTGGTGGAAGTACAAAATCCTCTGCATCTGGCTCATGTGGAGCATGCAAAGGTTTTTTCTAGAATTGGGCACTACACTTAATGATGAGTTATTCCATAGAGGGATCAAGTAATATGCATCCATTCACACCATTGAGATAACCAACAAAGATGCATGAGTTATTCTTTGGCTCTGCATGCACCTTTCCTTTACCTTTAGGTTTGGATTTAGGATATTGAGAGTTGATTCCATCATGCACAACAAATGCATGTTCCTTGGTTCCCTTGATTATTCCCATCTAAATGACCTTATATTTCTCCTATGTCAAAGACTTAATGAATTGTGACAATGAAGGCATGGTACAGGTTGGTTCTATGGTGAATCTATTAGAATTAAAAGTGGAGACAAATACACTATATTCTAGTCAAATCTTTTCCATGATATCAAGAACCAATTCCTTTTCTTGTTTGGATTTGTCGATACCACAGTTTGTAAATTCACGAAGAAGAGATTTAAATTTGGTGAAGAAATATTAGACATCGTCAAATTTCTTTGGATACAAGGAGTTCAGTTCTACTTCAAGCAAATGGACCCTCATTTCATCCTTCTTTCCAAAGAGACCGGCCTATGTGGTCCATATCTCATTTAGGGTCTTGCATGCATCCATGTGAAACCATAGGTTGAGAGAAATAAACATGCATAGGAGACGATGAGGCTCATCCATGTGGTTGAAGATATTGGATTTTTCCATTGCTGAGGATGGTTCTGCTTCTATGGCCATGGCTATCCGACACAATCCTCTACCCCTATTCTAGTGTATAATTCTTGGCTTCCATTCAAATTAATTATATTGTGTTAGAATTGTAGATGTGGGAAATTTCATCTTTCTTATTTCTTTGTTCAATATTTGGTACCTTCAAAAGAGTGTTGGTGATGATCCTTGCTAGCATCCTATGGGATCTGATACCATGTATATTTTTTGAGATACCTGCACAAAATATGTAGCTAGCAATGAAACATACACAACTTGCAATTGTGGATGAAGAGAGAATCCAACATTGGAGAAAACAATTTAAGAATTTATATTATCTAACTAAAAGAATGTTACAACACAAGTGATATAATTTGTATGACAAAAATAACTCACCATAGTATCCAACATAATGTGCATTAGGAGTGTTCAAGAGATATGTCACACACATTCTTTGTCATCGGATTCAACTTCCACCATGTCCTAGTTAGCTGGACATGTGGTTGTCAATTCACTAGCTAAACCAGAGTGAAATGAGGAGGTGATCACTCACACATGTGTAATGAAGTTTATTGATGATGATCCTAATACAAGTGCACATTCATGGTGACAATCCAGATGCTATAATACAACACTTGGTTATAAATCCAAGTCTCACATGTAACACTTCACTCAACTAATATAACTGAAAGGTAATCGAGGATTAAGTGGAGGGTATATGCCACCTTTTTATAAGGGAGAATATCCTCAATGAGGGGATAATATCTCAGATTAAGGGACTCTCAATATATTCAAATAAACTTAGGAAAATAAAATTAAAGGAAAATCCTAGGTGTTTTTAATATCTCCAACACTCTCTTAAGGAGAAATGAACTCCAGTAGTGTAGGGCCTTTCCATTTGGCATCAACATTTTTTTCAAACCAAGGGAAAACCAATTATTGAAATTGCTCATCTTCTATTAAAAATTATGATAATATAGCACAAATTATTTATCTCTAAACCTCCATGGGGAAATATGGTATAAAAATCCTTAATTTTCATTTGATGTACATTAAGCACCCATTTGATGCCTCGTGTCCCTTTGGTCTCATCAGTAGTGGAGCCTTCATCCATCGGTTTCATGTCTTCCTCTTTAGAAATATCCTAGGTGAGCCTAACTTCTCATTCCTATAGAATTGATATAGGTTACACTATCCCATCCTTCACCACTTTTTTGTATGTTATCCCTCTAACCAATATTCTATAGGAACTAAATATTTTCTCCCCCATGGAAAATTCGATTGGTTTAAGAATCCCATTCCTGCACTTGATGCACTTCAGGAGGGGAATATCATTAATAATTTGCCTACACTTAAGGTGGATATATCGTTTATTCATAGTGTTTAATATCATATCCTTCTTAGGGAAAATTGTTCTCCTAAATAGATTTCCTCCTATAAATCCCTTTTCCAAGAATTTTGTTTTGTTTTCACCTAGTTGTATTTAGAGATTCCTGCACTCGATTTGGCCATTGTTGAACACCATATTGATACTTGGATAGATTCCATTCCTATGAATCATAAACAATGGACTATTCACCCTAGAAAGGCATGCACCATTAAAGTTGAAATTGATAAATTTCAGTAGGTGGGATTTACTTACCCTATTTCATACACTTCACGGGTTTCTATCTCTATACCCATTACAAAGAAACATACAACCATTTGTGTTTGAACTGATTTCCATAATCTAAATCGAGCATGTCGAAACATAATTACTTGATGCCATTTACTGACCAAATTATCTATGCTTTTCTAGGCCATGAAATTATTTCCTTCATGGATGGATTGTCGGGATATAGTGAACTATGGATTTAGATTGAAGATCAATACAAGATTTCCTTTACTATCAATTGGTGAATATTTGTGTAAAAGGTTATTCCCTTTGTATTAAAGAATGTTCGAGACTCTTTTGAGTGTGCCACGTCATATTATTTACATGACTTGGTTCATGTTATTATGTCCTATATCAAATATCTTACCACTGACTTGAAAAAGTAGTCACAAAACATAGAAGATCTGCATACCATCTTCATATGGTGTCACAAGTATAGCATATTCTTAAGTCCTTTTAAGTGTGTAATAAATGTGACTACTAGTTTGATATTAGGATTCATTGTTTCCAAGGATGGTATTATTGTATACCCTCTAAAGTTTCAAGCATCACTAAACTGCCCCCACCTTACCATTTATACTAATTGTAGAGCCTACAAGAGAAGTGAATTTATTGCATTATTTTGTCCCCAACTATGCCACTATTACTCATAGTTTTATTTGGTTGTTACTACCTAACATACCCTTTGTATGGGATGATCAATCCAAACATTCCTTTGATGTGTTAAAGCATGCCCTTACCCTAGAACCTTAATTAGTCCTCCCAACTTTGATAAAGACTTCATATGTTATATTTTTTCTTTATTCTTTATTATCTCTAGAGTTTTAGTTCAACACGGGCTCGATGGATGTGAGCACACCATCTATTATGTGAGTAAGAACCTGTATTGACCATCTTTTCCCTACACCCACGAGGAGAAATTTTATTTGGCAATCATGTTTTTTGTTTATAAGTTGCGTCACTACATTCTGATGTGAAAAATTAATGTTTTGACCAATTTGAACCCTATGTCATTTCCATTGAGCCAATGAATTATCAATGTAAAGTATGATTGTTGGATCATCATCCTCCAAGATTTTGAATTGGAATTCATCATGCCTAAGAGAAAGAAATACTTATCCCTCGTTGAGTTCATTTATGGCCTCCTAGTTGGAATTTCAGACCTATCATTGAATGATGACCTTTCAGATAAACATTTGTTCACTATATCCACAAATACCCCACGATATGGAGACATTTTAATCTATTTATGAACCCTAAAATTTGGACCCCGTTTTTCCCATGACAATCAATAACATATATGTCATCAAGCTCCTTGTTATATCCTCATTGGATATGACCTTTATCATGATCAAGGAATCAACACTTTTTTACATCATTCTCTCACTTATTATGAGGAAAAACATCTTTCAAATTACTATTATAGTAGTTCTTGTGGTGTTTACCTTCCTGGGATGGATACTGCCAAAAAGAGCATGCATGTAGGATATTTTTGGCATACTCCTTTTGAAAACTATGTTAAGGAATTTATGTATTTTACTAAATACCAACATTACAATCCTAAGCCATAGGCTCCTCCAACCCCATTCCATATGATCATCGTCGCATGCCCTTTTCACAAATGGACCATTTATTTGATGGAATGTAACCCTCCATATTCAAATTTTCTTAAATACAACATTCTAGCCATCAATTACATCAATAGATAGGCTAAATTCAATCCAATGTTCAACAACACCATGGTCGCTTCATCTCATTTCTTTTTCAATAACATTATTACTAAAGTTTGTGTCCCAAAATAATTGGTTTATGAACATGTCTATCATTTTGAATATGAAACCTAGTGCCATATAGCTTCACTATTAGGTTTTGAAAACTAATATTCATCCTTGTATTATCTGTAGGGGAATGGACAATTTGAGGTTGTCAATAAAATATTTAAAGCCATATTATAGAAAATGATGGATAAGCACAAGATCAATTGCCATTACATTCTCTTCCTTTCATTATGGGCCTATATGAAATCTACTACTATTACCACTTGGTTCAAACCCTTTCATCTCATCCATGGTGATGAGATTGTTTTACCAATAGAGTGACAAATCCCCTCCATCTATTAAATTGTTGAATCATTTCTTGATGTCAATTATATATAGAAAAAACTAGGGATTTTGGATGTAATGCACACAGAGAGGATAATATGGGTTACCTAGGTAGGTATGCAAGGTGATAATGAATGTAATATGGAAATAATAATGGAATAGGCCCACTATGTAATTAAATTGAAATAATATAGTGATAAGGGGTAGTTATAACATACTCCTATAAATGCTCATGACAAAGTATAAATACATATTATTATCATTGTATTGAGAGTGTGTTGGATTTTGTTGTCTTGTAGCAATTATGTCTTGTGAAGAAACTCCTTCCATAATGAGTATTTCATGGTGTTACCTGACCTTTAGGGTTCTTCTATCTATATTCTTGTGTTGTTCATGGTGATTGTTTTGTTATCTTTGAATTTTATGCACTGATCTCTAAACATTTATGTCTTATTCTCTTATATGTATCAAGGTTTACCACAAGTGGTATCAAATCGTTTTCTTGGGCATGACGTGGGAGATATTATTTTTTTTCTAATTCTTTAATGAAACGAAAGAGTATGACATAATTTATCTTGATTTATGAAACTTTTTTATTTATGTTCAAAAAACAAATTTCCCAAATGGTGTCTAGGATGTAAATATATTGTCGATTTTTTTTTTTTGTAAAAAAAAAAACTATATTAATATTCATAATGTCTATAATCTAGAAATATTCAAGTTCTTGGACCTAAAATACCATGATAGTATTTCAAGTTCATTAGGAAAAAATACCTACCCCTAAGGGGAAACCAGGTATGTAATGATACAAATGCTTAAATTATCATAATATAACAGAAGTACAAACCATTTACAGAATATGAGCATGGATCACAACTCCAAGATAGATAAGTTACACAATAACTCCTTAAATAATAGGGGAATCCCCTTACAAATAACCAAATACCTTCATACGTCACAATTTACATGTCACAATAATGAATACATTATCTCTATATATAACTATTCACACCTACACATGAGGCCCCTTTACTACTAGGTCGACCCTAATACATATATATTTACACATTACATATACATTTAGGCATGTATATGCTCCTCCTTGGGGTCATATCATATACATTTATCCCTCTATATGCTCCTCCTGGGTCATAACATAGTACCCTCCAAAAATATTTGTCCTCAAAGCTTTATAATTAAATGTTTCACATGTGATGAAACCAAGAAATATGATTTTCTTATCTTCCTGCATTCTTCTTTCTATTGATGATGATCCATCCATCCAAAATCAATTATTTTTGGTAGTAATCCTTGGTGGCTAGTTGTTGCACAATTTTCTTTCCCTTGATTCCATGTATTCTTGTTGAAGCTTCTCCAATTTGTAGTACTAGATGTTGGTTTATGACAATATCTTGTTGAATAATTTTTTTATGATTCCATATTCCATTAATATTGATGATTATTCCATATTCCTTGATAATGTCGATATTTATTGTCTTGTCTTCCTTCAAATCTTTCCTAATAATGAGGGTGTCGATATGGTTTGAAATTTGACAGTTTTTCTTCATTCTACACACCCATTTCATCTATATTATTTTTAGAGACAATAGTATCCTCGATCATCTTTGTTTGGTCTTTGATTACTATAGCCATGGAGATAATACCATCATATGTGACATTTACCTCATCTAGATGGAGTTAAACTTCTTCAAGTAGTTTCTGGTGACCTTCTTGAATCTTGTCATCTCTCTCCTTTTGCATCCGCAATATCACCCCATTTATCAAATTCTGACGTCCTTCTTCAATTCTGGATTGCATTTCTAATTTTACCTCATTAGTATTAGAGATTCCTCAACCTTCTTGCAAATTTCCTCTTGAAGTCTTTTGGTAATCTTTCTTCATCCAAGATCCTTGTTTCTTCTTGATTTTAACAATTATTCCTTTCTTCTTTCAATATATTAACCTCATCCAAACATTTTTTTATTATGGTTTCATAATCTCCATATCTCTTCATATTTCTTTTTCAAATCTTCCTTTCAATCATTCTTTTCCCACTTTGATTTACTACTCTTTTCTTGCTTTAAGTTCTTAACCTCCTTAATGAGTGATTCATTAAGGGATCATGTATTAGTTATCTCCTCACCCTTCTTCTTAATCTCTTCCTTTGATTATTTTAATTCATCTTGAATTATATACAATTCCATATTTGTATCACTAATCCATTTATTTGAGAAGGGTTTTTCAAATTCTTCCCATGTGGAGTAGATTCTGGTATCTTGATCAAGGCTTCTCCACCACTTATAAGATTCAAAATCAAAATTAAGTATTTGTTGAAAATTATCCTTACAATGTTCTTTTACCATCCTTAACCATTCCACTGGATCAATTTCATCTTTATCTTCATCTCCTGTAAATTTAGGTATTGTCATTAATTTGTAAGTGAGGTTTAACCACAAACCTCAAATCACAACCTCAATTGATATCAAATAGTTATAATCCTTGTTCCAATATGTTATTCAATTTTTTATCTTTCCAATGGATTTTGAATCAGCTCAATTACGCATTCCAATCAAACGTTATGACAGTTTTAAGTGAACATACCTTTGAAACCCTGATCTGGAGTTTGTCCTCCTAGCTAAGATTCCTTCTAATGTATCTCTGCAATTTCATCCCTTTTGAGTCTGAAATTGTGAATTGTATTACTATGACATGTCCTCCCTTAAATTACATAGGTATGAGAAAAATTGGATGTGCCAAGTGGAAGTTATGGTCACTTCCTGACACCTTACATATTTTTTCCCTTTCCAGGAGAGAGAACGTTTACATCGTGCCACATGCACAATATTTGATAAGTGATTCTGAGAAATGTACCATAAATACTATGATATTTCCTCCTTCCAATGCAATAGATCACACATAATTTGGATCCTCTATGAATAATATATGATTCTTTTACCTGGAACACTTGTTTGAGACTAGTCAATAGGACTAGTCAGATATCCTATCTTCCACATAGTGTATCTCCTAAATTATGATGACCCAGAACCTAAATTTTTTACCATATATACCTTGATATTCCCTCTAAATAAAATGCAATTTAATCCTTCTAAAGTGGCTTTGATATCAAGTTATAGAAAAATTTCCAAAATGACTGTATTGAGGAAGCAAAACCCTAAGATCCGTGCTCTGATACCAAATGTAATGATCCAAATGATTAAAATGTCACAGAATAAAATAAATACACACCATGTACAAAATGTGAGTGTAGAGAATGACTCCAATATAGATAAGTTACACAAACATTCCTCAAATAATAGGGGAACCCCCTCCAAATAACCAAATACCTTTATACATCAAAATTCACATGTCACAATAATGAATACTTTATCTCTATATATACCTATTCACTCTTGAAAATAAGGTCCCTTTACTACTAGGTTGACCCTCATACATATATATTTACACATTACATGTACATTTATGCCCCTATATCCCCCCATTGGGGTTATATAATATACATTTATCCCTATATATGCCCCCCCTTGGGTGATAACAATCACTCTATAAAAAGAAAGGCACTCTATGGTAGAATAGGGAGAACTAAGAGTAAAGTTATGTTGTTCAAACACACAGGAGCTTCATCAACCATATTCTTTATTGAAATTCAACCTTAACTTTAGAGAGGTCCAAGGAGGAGTTGGATATAAGGGTTCCATGGAGGCTTGCATCAATACTGAAGGCTTATGGTAAACTTGATGTAATGTTCTTTACTTTTTATTAATATAGATCAATATTGTTTCCCCCTTTCAATGTTTGTTTAATCCATGATTATGTCTTTCTTATTAAATTTTAGTCTCTCCTTGAGTAGATTAAAATAGATCTAGTTCAAATTTTCCTTCCTTTAGCTTGGATAGATTGGATAAACTTGTTTCTTGTCTTTTGTGTGCAGGTAAAAGGGTGATAAAGAGATAGAGTGGGATCTGAAGAGATGCGTCATCCAAGGAAATGCGAGGACAAACTTCATAAATAAGGTGCACTTTCCTCCCATTCTCACAACATAATAGGATGAATTTGATTGATCTAGGTTGTAAAATTATTGGTGTCTATCCCTTTGTATGTCTTAGATCAAGGGAATATCCAAGGGATATCTAGTTAGTCCATTGACCAGAATCCTCCATAACATTAATAATTTTGTAGGAGAAAATACCATGTCCGTATATGAGATAGTTGTTGCATTGCACATGTTAGTACAATTTTTTTTCTTGAAAGTGAATGAAGGATGAACTAATATATAAGGTCGAGGTTAGGTGAGCTAGTAGCAACAAATTTGGGCCTCTAGAGCCTCTACACATCCCAGAGTCAAATTTTCCAAAGGTAGCTTGAAGAATTTGGCATAAAATCCATGCCCTTGTGTGTGTAAATAAATAATTAAGATCTCAGGGATTGTCGCAGTCCAAAAGGTGCTTGTCGCAGTTCAAATATGCTTGTCACAGTTCAAAGGTTCTTTTTCTAGTAGAAAAAGGGGCTTGTCGCATTTCAAAAAGGGGGTATCATGCATAAAAATATCTTAAGAATCAGTGGAAAAGAGGTTTATCATGGGACCGTATCCCAGGAACCAAGCACCAACAAACCTCCAGGCCCTCATCGATCAAATGGTTTTCAAGGCAGGTTGATCAATGATCTAGATCTGATTCAATGTTTAGATTAGTGGATCCGATTAATTTTTGAGGGGCCCCATAACATCATCATAGAGGAAATATATTTTCACCCCAGTAAGAAAAATATCATATCGTCGATGACGATGTCGTCGCCCGTGAAATGAAGTTCACATTAGCATGTAGTTATCACCTATTGTTGACAGTGATATCATTACCATGTCAACCTTACATGTAATACCAATTAGAAGATACCACATGGACAAGGGAAAACAATCGAAATATAGGAAAACATCCCGAAAATGGCTGACATGTGTATTACCTATCTGCCACATTAGTGCTAACGCGAACTAGTGAGAAAGTTCCAAGAGTCCAAGGTGATGTCATTATAGTATTTTTCATGCCTTAGCAATTTCTAGATTTTGGTCGAGCCTAGATAAATGACCCTCCCCATTTTTTTGATAGATTAATAGCTCTCCCCATGTTGATGATAAATCAATGGAAGATATCAAATTGATGGTCGTCATCGAAGAAATCCATGGGGTGTTTCCCCCTTAGATCAAGTTATAAAGTGTTGATGATGATGTCATCATCGGTGACCAAAGATAAGATGAGGAAGAGCTGGAAGCTCATATTTCTAGAAAAGAATTGTCAAATCCAACCAAAATATTCCACGTAGATAGGTGGAACCCATCACATGCATAGGTAAATGTCTCGAATGAGGGTGACACATCTCTTACTTATTCGTCACATCATGTGACAATGGAAACCTATGATAAGGCGCCACACATCCAGGGTGATGCCAACATAATATAATTCATTACTGAGCCAAATTTTCTATTGTGTCACGACGAGATCAACGGGTCCTAGTCCATATCTATCACCCTGATCAATGACCCAAATATCATCTTATTGCAGCCCCGATCAACGATGTATATATGATCTTAGCCATAGCTCCAGATATATAGTTGCAGATTTATTTTGTTGATATTTCTGATGGGTCCTAGTTCTAGATAGCTCTGATGGGACGACCTCCAAAGGATGGTCTAGATTTGGTAAAGGAGAGAGAGATAAATGGCCCAAGATCCATCCTGGTTTCTCTCCTGCATGAATCAATGATAAATGGACACATGCCCTTGTAACATATGCATGAAGTCACTTCCTGTAGGGAACTTGTCGAATAAATACCAAGATACCATGTGATTCATGGGACCCATATAATGTTATCTTAGTGCCATTGGATAATTAGGGAATGTTGGTTTTCAGTCAAGATTGATCAATGACTAGCATTGGATCAAATTCAAGATTGATGGTCCAGGTTTTATTTTACCTGTCATGACTCTCAAAGATTATTTTTTCAAAGCCTCTATTTAGATCTGACACTTGAGAAAAACAATAGATGACCCTATGATCAACGGTTATGATATCCTGCCAAAGATAAATCCAATGACTACTGATTTTTCACCTTTGCAAAACTTGATGGCTCCGACAGGTGCGACCTAGATCAACGAATGAGATTGCTTGCCAATATTGATCTAACAGTAGTTGATCTTTATTTTTTATCCAGAGTTAATGTTGGATTCTAGATGGTAGAAATAATGTTTTAGAAATCCTATGTAGGGGAAATCATCCATAAACATGCATATCAATGATCATGATCACTTGTCAAGATAGATCCAATGGTGGATGAGTCGTGTGATCTTTACAACTATGATTTTGAGTTTCCATCCAAATAGGAAAATGATTGCAGGGATTCTTTAGGGGTGAATATTGATGGATATTTTGATTGGTATATCTCCATATACCCCATGATATTTCTCTATAACATAATTTCACCCAATGAAGGTAAACCAATTTTACCAGGAGGAAACACTGCTCAAGAATCAAGAAGATGGAATGGGTTTCAAGAAGCGGTTTTAGGGCATGAAAGAGAGGAATAAAAGACAATGAATTCACCCATTTTTAAGGTCAGAACTTTATTGAGTTTAATAGTTTCTTGAAACCAGATTTGTTCGACCATAGAAACAGGGAGCACCGTGAGTCGATAAATGAAACATGCAACCAAAGATTCATCCCCTATGTTTAAGTTGCAATCTATAATTCTTATACTATCTTTGTGCTCATGTACAATATCTCCTCCCACTTTTATTTTCTTGTATCGGATCTTATCTATTGAAGCTCAAAGAACAATCCATTCACCATGTTCAATGTTACTGTATGATGTCTAATAATGACACAAAAGTGGTTTCCTCTAAATATATGACCATTTCTCGTCATTTTCTTTATGCATGTGAATGATATGAAAAGGGTACCTCCATGTATTTGAATTCATGAGGATGTTAATTGTTTGAAGCATGTTTTATAGATATGTATACTTATATTACAGTTGTTGAATTCTTAGTTTCTCAACACACTATTCCTTTTCGATAAGCTACAAGATTCATTTGTAGCAGTTCCTTGTATGTTTATCTTGTTTTTCTTCTAATTCATTATTTCATCCTCATTTCAATCTTGATTGTCTGAAACAGTAGTAGAAATATGCCTCTAATAGTTGAGAGGATTTTTCACCTGAGTTGAGAATTGTTTGAGTTCCTTTAGTTTTAAGAAAGAGAGCAGGAAAATCTTTCCAAATATTTCACAATTAGTTTACTGTAAATCTAGCTTTAAGGTTCATCCTAAGTCTTGGCCCCTGGGGTGCCTCAACATCATTCCAACAATATCCTGGAACATCTTGATGGGTAACATCTGAAATGGTGCCATTGCTAGGGACGTAGGTTGAATAAATATTCCCTGGGATATGACATTGTAAGCTCTGATACTTAACCATGAACTGGACTTAGGAAATTGGTTGTTAATATTTCACCCAGTGACTCCACAGAATGACAATCTGTCCTTTTTCATAAGAAACATCATAATTCACCCTTATCTTGATCAAATTCTAGTCTATTCCAATCCATAAATACTTGTGATCGAGAGGACTATTAGAGAGAGCCAGACCTCTTCTTATTCAGGTAACCTTTACCTAGAAATATCTCCTTCTATTGTTCATCATAATGTTTAATATATAGATCTGATTGATATACCTAAAGATTATCTTTCTTCTGCAAAGTTTCCTTCCAAACCATTAATACATATCCAAAATTCTCCTCTAAAATTTAATCAAGAAGTTAGTTCTTCCTACAAACCTTTCTTAAAAATCCTTGTTCCTCCTTTTTCTTTTGAAGCCCATAACATCATTCCGCAAAATATTATCGTTGGATTAGGTGGAGGAAGACCCGGGAGAAATAAACACCCCCCACCGCATATAAATCCTTGGGTCACTTACAAATTTTCCCCATTAAATATTACCCAAATCATCCATGACCTCCATGAGAACTACATGAAATATCTTCCCAAATTTGATGGAGATAAAACTCATTCAGCTGGAGAGCATGTGAGTGCTTTCAGAGACTTGACATATGACCTGTTTGTAGAGAACGATGATGCATTGATGATATTATTTGTCCAAAATCTTGTGGGAGTTGTTAGGTGCCACACACACTTAGGATCTATTTTTCCTAAGTTTTTTCCTTGTTGCAGTAGTCATAATTAGTCATTATCTAGTCTCTCCTATATTTTAGGGAGAATATTCTCTTTTGGGTTGAAGCCTTGGGTCATTATCTAGTCTCCTATATTTTAGGGGAGAATATTCTCTTTCAGTTGACACTTCAGTTTGACTAGTTGAGTTGAGTTTAGATGCTGCATTGGTTTTGTCACCATGCAACATTGGGATCATCACCATGCTAATGCACAATTTACTTGGGATCATCACCAGGATGACGCATTACCCTTGATTTATTGAGTTAACTCCTCACTACTCTTTGTTCAGTCAGTTAAGTGAAGACTAGTTGACTAGCTAACTCAACTAGATGGAAGATCACTCCTGTAACTACCTGAGAGACTAGACTAGGTGGAAGTTCACTCCCATAACTATTGGTGTGTCTCCAGATCACTCTACACCACCACTATGGCACATTAGTTACTCATGTATCCTATATCTATTGTAAATTATTCACTCTTTGAGTGTGGAAAACGGTTAATGAGAATTCTTCCATTCTTTGTCTCTTGCTTCTTCTTTCTCAATTTCTCTCGGCAAATGTGTGTAGTATTTTCTAGTTAGATCTATTATGTGCAGGTTCAACACATTTACAAGGGGGGGAGGGGGGTGTTATAAAATGGTTCAAAGAGTTACTTTTTTCTTCAATTGATAGTTAGATATCTCTAGAAGTTTCCTTTATGAGACATTGGGGTGAGAAAAGGGATAGCCTATACTACTTGAATGAATTTGGCTCACTCAAGAAAAGAGACAAAAAAATGTTGATGACTTTAACAAGAGGTTTAAGATGCTCTATGAAAATATCCTTGGAGATATAAATCCATCACAACCAACAACCAAAGTGACATACACTAGGGCATTTGATGTTTATTTTTCCATGACCTTGAGAGAAAGAAGATCCTTGACCCTGCTAGTAATGAAAGAGGATGCAATAGAAATAGAAGGGAATATTTTTGCATCGGGTAAGATTAAGAAAAAAAAATATCAGTAAGAAAAGAAAAAGGCCGGGGAATATTGTGGTACTTCTGATCTGAATAGGGAACCCCAAGAAGAAAAGATGGACGCGATGGCTAGATTGATCAAGAATATGAAAAACCAAATGTCCAGATTTGAGATAGAGCATAGAAATGAAAACAGATCCCCCCAATAAGGAGGTATAATGAATCCTAACCCTCATAAATTCAGAATACCTCCTAATCCATGGCTTGTGAGAAGGGAGAGAAGGAATGAAGAACAACCCATTCATCCCTCTATAAAATCCATCAATGATAACAACTTTATTGAAGAAGTAGTGGATGAGGGCTATGATGAATAAATAGAATAAATCCACTTTAAGGTGAGAATGATGCCATACATATCACTAAAAATGATTATAAGGAGTTCCTAAGTCCTAAGAAATGAATTCCTAGCAGTTATCCCAACAAAGGAGCTTTATCCTCATCTCAGTACATAATTTTTGTTGATGCACTATAGGCTAATATGCATAAGTAGTATGATCTTGGGCCTAGGAAGAAAGTAGCTATTGTAGAAATCCATCCTTAGTCTAAGAAATATTGTCCAAATATATCCAAAGATAAAGCTAAAGAGCTTCTAGAGATCCCTCGGGTAGATGAAGTTTTGGAGCCTGTAAAAAGGGAAAAATAAACCAAAGAATTTGAGGAATTAGTTTCACCTTTTAATATTGAACATGATCTATCCAAGATCATGATTCCTATTCCTTTGGTGGAGCTATATAAACCCCCTCATACCATAAAAAGTTTGAGAAAATGATGTAGGGGAAGAGATAAACAAATTCTCATGATACTTTGAAGGTATAAGATGAGTCCTTGATCTAGATACACATAAAAATTACCAAAAATAGATAAATATAGTAATACATGATTTCTATTAATGAAAGAATTGTAAAGAGAATATAAAAATACAGAGTGAAAGACTCTCTAGAATGGTGGCATATTTATCTCTAATAAGATATGTGACGACTACGCTCATTCACCAGAAGATCATTACAATGAGGCTCTGAAGAAATTTTTGTGATGACAAAACCCTAGACATCCAAAAACCTAACCCTAGGATATGAAGTGCCAAAATTCATGTTGGACCTGTTTGGGTAAGTTAGTACATTAAATTCCCGAGGTCATAACATTTGCATACGATCTTCGTTTTAGGCGTGTGATAGCTTGTTGGAAAGGTATGTTTGAGAACTACACATTATGTCGTCAAAATGTGAGTCTGTTTACAGTTTGACTATGGCGAGCCAAGAAAACACTGTTTAGAGCCCCAAAATGGCCCTAGAAGTACATAAACATGTACTGACATGAAAACTTTCAAAATAAGCCAATTGGAATAGGTGGGTGGAAACCAATATCCACCGGGATATTGTGTAGGGATTTAGGACAACCCTGTAAGTGAAGAACTCACAATTACAAATAAATGTCCCCATTACAGAGAAACATGTTGAACGATTTTTTTTTCCATATGAGCCAGTTGAAATATGGAATATGTGGGTGGCCACCAATATCCACTTGGATCAATACTCCCCCCTTAGGAAGAAATGATATCCATTCCATTGAGTGCTCGGGGAACAATGAGAAGCGTTTTATGAATCTAAATATCAGTGAGTTGTGTGCCTTGTTGGAGAAGTTGTGCTCCTTGGTCTGTGGAAGGATGTCAGGAACTTGTTGCTGGCGGGGTTGAATTTGTTCCATAAACCTGTTGCCTATGGGCTTGACAGGGCATTATGTAGGCACCATTGTAGGTGAAGAAACAATATCTACTTTCTATTCGACAATCTTCTTCTACTGGATATAATAGTTTGAGGCTGCAGTGGTCATAGTGGAATTTTGTGCATCCTTTGAACAGATTGTGAAGAGGATGAATTTTGTAGTATGAGAGATTACCTTGTGACACTGTTTTGGTGGAACAGTAGTCAGAACTACTTCTGGTATCCTGCATAACTGACTCCCTAGAGTAATAATGACACTACGAGCATCGAGAATCATAAATAACATGACATTTCCACATGTATGGTTGGCCCAAAACAAAAACATAGACATCAATATGGGAAACATCACACACTACCTCATCCTTGAAGGGTTGGATGCTATAGGAAATGAAACACTATTGGATGACACAGAGAGCTTGTCCTTGGAGAATCCACCTGATTTTGTATGGCTATGGGTGTGGTGTTGTCGACAACCCCAACTATTTGATGACCTCAACTGATATGAGGTTCGTTTGGATGATGTTATCAACAATGAAATAGAATGGGCCCCCCTTCACCCACATCTATGAATGGAAGAGGTGCTCCCCCTCTTCAATATCTACTAGTTCTTCTGGTTGAATTTTTATGGTCATGACAGTAGAAGTGGGGTTTGCGTCGATGATATGTCTATTTTCAATATTTTATGGATTAGATTCAGAATCAGGGTTTGAATCCTTGTCTTTGACCTTGACCAACAACGATTGTTCCAAGCAACATTCATCGTTGTTGTGCGAGGAGATTTTTTCGAAGTCACAACACTTCCCAGTGTCATTCTTCGTCTTTCCTTTACCCTTCTTTTCCTATGTCTTAGACTGGTTGTGTAGAGGTTGTTTGTTAGGTTTGTCTTTACCATGATTTTGTTTTTTTGGATTTTCAAACCCAAATTCCCATTTGTTATGGTGCCTAAATTTCTTCTCGATTTTGACAGCGTATCGATAGGAAAATCCCAATAATGAGATGTTTAGGAAATTCATTTCGGTTTGGATGTACCTATGCAGTGCCCCACGGTATTTGAGAACTAGATGACACTTAGAGTCTTTGATACCCAACTTGGGGTGCAAGGTATGGAAATTATTTGTGAACTCTGACACTGTTCAGCTCTTTTCTTACTGCAGTGTGGTCCATCTCATGTATTTGTCTTCATAATTATCAACAGGGTAATATTGTTCCTTGACCACATCCACAAAAAATCCCAAGTGGGCTCGACCCCATATATTCCATATTCCTCTGTGGAACTTTGCTCCCAATAAGTTTTCCAGCAATGTTTGACATGGGGGAGAGCCTTGAGGAGTGCGAAGGTGATCTTTTTCCTATCAGAAAAATTTTCAATAGAGAAATAAAATTCTAACAGATTTAACCATTTATCTAGGGCATCCTCATCTATCTGACCTTCAAATATGGGAATATCAAAATTAACTTGTACCTTGTGTTGGAACACGTTTAATTTTCATATTTTGAGCTTTAAACTTTGCCACTCAGAAATAAAATTTTCACCCAAAAGGAAAAATAAACCTAGATATTCGCCTTTTAAATTTAAATATAAATCCATCGCTTGTTGAAAAGGCACTTACTATATCCATTGTCGATTAGCTACTCTAATTTTATCAAACGGTCTTAATGATATCCGAACTGTAGAAGTTGTTTGAGTTTTAAAGAAAGTCTCTAAAGTTTTCTTCGGAGCTTCGCGCTTCGGGTATTCTAGCAAGTCTAAACAATGAAAACACTGAACGCTGAAATACCGAAGTACTTAAGGCTAATTGAAGTTTTAAATCATGATAAAATAAAACATAAAAGTGAGTAATAGAAGATTAATTTCTTCTTGAATTTGATCTTCGGGATATTTATACCCTAATTGTTTCCAACACTCACAAACGTCGAAGTATTAATGATATGTATGATTTTTTTGGCTAAAGTTAATGATTTGAATTGTAATCAACATTTTTTATTCATCAAAGAGCTTACAGATTTTTCTTGTTATAGGCAAGCTAATTTTTGTGCGACGCAATGTTGTAGGGAAGCTGACCTCAGAGTCTAGTGGAATGATAAATCAGTTCGAAAGATGGATAAACTAAGAAAAAGACAAAATATAGCAGGGAAGGGGTTAAATAGACATAAAAGGGAGAAAACACTTTCTAGAGTGATAAATCCTCGAAGTGGAGAGATCTGGCACCGCGTGTCCTTTTGATTTCAACGACAGATATTTACTTTAGAACTCCAGGCTTCATGGCTTTGGAAAGTCTCGCTTCACACATTCAATTTTCTTTCGAAGTGGTTATTCCCAAAGTGAGATATTTGGAGATGCATGTCCTTTTTATTTCAACAATAGATATTTACTTTGGAACTTCAGGCTTCGGGACTTCAGGAATTCTCTCTTCACACATTCAAATTTCTTTTGAACTGGTTATTCCCGAAGTGAGAGATATGGTGCTGTGTGTCCTTTTGATTTCAACGATGGATATTTACTTCAAAACTTTGGGCTTCGGGAATTCTTTCTTCACACATTCAACTTTCTTTTGAACTAGTTATTTTCGAAGTGAGAGATCTGCTGCCATGTGTCCTTTTGATTTCAATGACGAAGATTTACTTTGGAACTTCGGGCTTCGAGAATTTGGGAAGTATCGCTTCACACATTCAACTTTCTTCCTAAGTGGTTATTGTTGAACTGATATATCTGGCGTTGCATGTCCTTTTGATTTAGATGGCTGGGATTTACTTCAGGGCTCCGAGCTTTAGGCATTTTGAAATGCATAACACCACAAACCTTCTGAAGTGTCAGATATGCCAACATGTGTCTACTTTGATCAATGTATCAGATGGAATTTGGGTATTCGAGAGTTCTTTAGTCAACTCTGCTTGCCTCCTTTCGGAATATGAGATGGCCAAAAATGGATATTGTTTAACACATTTCCCCCGCTCATATCGATGGACATGAATTGCACGAAATTCGCTCTATCTTCTCTACAGATGACCAAGAGCTGTGACTTTGGCTTAACCTTTGGGTGCTTATTTCACTTTCTGAGATATGAAGGCTTATCTTTCTATCACCTAGGTCAACATTCAAGAGATATTGCAGGGTGCGGAGTTGCGCGGGGTTTAATTTAGAGAGGTGATCCTCCAATTTAAATCGTGGTTTTCCCTCGGGGTTACTTGTCATCACCAGATGCATTGTGGGTCGAAAAGTAGGTTACCTCAAAACCATTTCTTCGTGCTCCCAGAAAATAGAGAACCCGTCACACTTTCATAGCCTCTCACCCCTTGCCACCTATCTCCCACTCTTACTACACGTCACCTCCTGAAAAACGCACCACCTTCCCATAACGAGCTCGCATTCAGCTAGTTGTCCAATCGCCATTGCCACAATGTCAACCACAATTATTTATGCCAGTAAACTCATTTCAGGTGACACATGACTCAAGACACATTCAACAACAAATACCAACCATGCAACAAAAGTTAAATACATATCATCAACATATGACATAAAATTAAATCCAACTAAATTTTAAAGATTCCTATGATATACATTCATAACCAAAATGTTTCTTTCATATATCATTGTAATTGGTTTGAAACCGAAACGTTTCTTTCAGAGATCATTGTAATCAGTTTCAAACCGAAGGAACTCATCTAGTATAAATATTAGGAGTTCCTGAGGTATCAAAGAGAGGGGGGGAAGCCCGAGAGTATTCGAGGTTGGGATTGTAATGTAGTATTTTTAGCAATACATTTGACATAAGCAAAGAGATTCAATATCTCGTTATGTTAAATTCTGTCTTTTTCCTGTGTTATGTTTTTGAAGTTTTCATTACTTCTCTTTCTTCTGCTCCTTCTTTTATCCAACTTTTAATATTTACAATTCAGTGAGACTTCTTCCATGACTAATTAAGAGCATTCTTTCAAGCACAATTTTTCCTATGTTCTATTGTGAGTAGAACAAGACCCGCTTCTTAATTATTTTTCTTTATTTACAAGTTCTATGTGTTCATAGATTTTCCTTTGTATTGTTGTGAGTGAGACAAGACCTATGTCCATATATTTGAAATTATTTCATTCTTCTACTGAAAGGAAGACTAGATTTATCAGAATTGGATACCTGGCTTTTTCTTTCATTTTTGTCTATCTCTTGTCTTCTATCCATCCTAATAATTTTAAATGGATTTAGCAGATGAGATCATGCCTCTTTATTTATGATTTTTAATGGTTGAAAGGTTCTTTCAAACCTAGTTCTAGAAGCCTCCAATAAATGATCAATCACCCATTATTATCTTTTACAAAATGTGCTAAGGCTTGGCTCTATTACAGCCCAGAGTCAACTCTTGCGACAACAGTTTTTTGGTGCCATTATCGGGGATGGAGAAACAAAGTTATTTTTGCCTGGGAGAATGACAAGTAAAACTTTAATCTTTGATGGTGAAAAAATATTGAATGGAAATTCAAAGACTCCACACGATTCACCGATGACTCCACTAGTTCCAAAATGTCAAGTTCTTTCACTGCTCAGATTGTTGTGAGGTTTTCTCCTTTGAACATTACAAATGTTTTTGGTTTTCCAAACACTTTTTATGATATTAAAGAATAGGGAGATCATCTTCCTAGTTTTAGAGAGGATAAAGATGATAATTATGTTCAACATTTGTTTGAATTTCATAAGCTCATGCATCAACTAGATATTCATCATGAAGATGTTTTAATGAAACTATTCATGTTTAGTCTGGGAGGGGATGCTTGACTTTGGTATAAGTCTCTTCCTCATTCCAAAATTTCATCATTAAAATAATTACATGCAGTTTTTCATAAATATTGCAAAATAATGTATTCATTAGAGTTCCTTTTTGAAGACTGTTGCAATTTAGATTTCGTAGAACCAAATTGTAAAAATAGTCAGTTTGTTGATGAAACATCAGAACATTATAGTAATTTTGGTCAAGTATATGAAGAAGAATTTGCAGGAAAACAAGATCTCTTTCAAACAGATCAGGAAAATTTATATGAAGAAGAATTCAAAGTAAATCAAGAAGAGGTTTGTTGCAGCAACAAGAATGAAGACGACATGATTGAAAATGATGAAATCTTTGCAGGACCTCCATTCTTTCAATTAGATCAAGTCTAGGTTCATTGTATGAATAAACATGAAAACACATTTTCTAATGAAGAGATAGAGTCGTATTCATGCATACATGATTCTACCTTCAGTTCCTTTTCCCAAGAAAATGGCTTTCAAGATGATTGTGGTAGCATAGATAATACTAAAGATAATTTGATTGAACAACACGATGATGAAATTTTTGATCTAGATGTTTGTGAAGGTTCACAACTTATTGAAGACCATACACAATCAACTTTTGAAAAGGATGATTTGTGTAATAATGACGATGATGGTAATGATACTCTAAGTGCATTTGTAATTGTACCAAATGTTCATAGTAATTACTTTCATGATAAAACTATTGTTCTAAATTCTTATTTTGATCAAGCTGCTATTATTCAGTCATCATTACTAGATCATCAAGAAATGGAAGTTTTTGAAAGTCGAAATTCAAAATTTTTATATAATCAACCTGATTACGATGAGTATCTAGATGATGAAGATGAGAATAATTCTTTCCCAACATACATGGAAACATACAATAGTTCTCCTTTGTTTGGTAACTATGATGAATGAAATCTTCAATTTGATGAGAAACAAATTATTCCTCTTTCTTAAGAGAGTTCACTTCAGTAGGAAAATTATCAGTTTCGCTATAAGAGAAATCATCATGTGTATGAAAGTGATGAATAAGATTCTTGGTCAGGTGATAAACGAGATAAGGAGGGGATAATAGAGAAATTTTTCTCTTCTTACTGTTTAGCAACTATTGAGAAACAAACTAGTGAATCCATACATGAAATTCTCGAGCTTGAAGAAGAAAAGATTAGTAGTGGAGAAAGTGTGCAAAGGAATTTCATACATCTTGGTCAGAAGGAAGAGGTAACGGTTGATTTTGAAAATTCTTTAACTTTTCATGATCCAGAGGTTGTTTGGTTGGATTATTTTCTTCAAGAGGTCCAAAATGTTGCATCATTTTGTGTGCAACCAAACTTTAGCAGTAAGTGCAAGCTACCTATCCATTCTTTGCTGTAAAAAAATTATTATCTTTTCATTTCTTTATTTAACAGTAAGCAAGGTATGTTAATAAATCCACTATTTTCATGGCTCCATTGGAAATTTCATATTACTTGATCAATGGAATTTGACCTAATTAGTGTAGGGCCAATGCATATAAATAAGTTGTCCAAATCAAAATTTCATTTCATCATTCTAGTTCAACATTTTATTTTAGTTCAATAGTTTCGTTCTCAATTTGGAATCCAATATGTTTCAGTTTTTAGGAATTATGACTCCATATCCCAATGACGGGGTTCAAAGTTTAAAATGGTTGATTTCAGGTCGCAGAAGGATGAAGACACATGGTCTATTGTTCTTAGTGTTTTGCAGAGTAGATATTGTTGAACAGGAGATGAGGCTCAAGAAAAAATCGTCACTCGCCTTTTCGATGTTTTGATTTCTCTAAAAGCAGGTGATAAATAAATAATATTCCCTATTGAAATTTCAAAATAAAATAAGGTGTGAATCCCTACTCTTAAAGTCCAAATAAAATTTCAAGAAAATTCTTTTTGAAAGGAATGTGAAGGGAGTTTTTCTCATGATAATATTATCACCTGACTGGAGAATGATAAATGTGTAAAATTATAATATCATGCCAATAAATTGAAAATCCTTCTCTAAATAAAATAAAAATGAAATAGTCCCCGAGGTGTAGGACAGTCGGTGACAGAGTGTGTTGTTAAGCCACTCCGTGATGTTAAAGTCACCGGTTCGAAACCTGTGGGGACAAAAAATCCAACCATGTTAAGGGTTGGTGTGGCTCAGGCCGAGTGCGATCCCCGGGTGATTTTGACGGCTTAGATGCCCCTGAGACACAATTAGCGGTTTGTCAAGCCACAGGTTAATGGCGTAGCCAACAAGTCCAGCACAAATTAACAAACAAAAAAATAAAAATGAAAATGAAATAAAACTCAAATAAAAACAAAAAAAAATAAAAAATGAAAATGAAATAAAACTCAAATAAAAGAAGAATGAAAATAAGGATAAAAAAGGCTTGAAAAGAAGTTCGAAAAACAATAAACCAAATTGTGTCAGAATGAGATTCTTTTGCGTCTGGCCCTTTGAGTCATTATTCTGTTTTATTTTGCCTATCCCTTAGATTTTATTCACTTCTTAATTTCACTATCCTTTCCTTGGTCTTCATGGAAAGAAATAATTTCACCTTGACCTCGAAAACTTAAAAACATACCTTCAAAACGGGATTAGGTGAAAATGTTTATGTTCCCCTGATGTTAAATGAAAGAAAATATGTCTAAGCTAATCCTGCTAACCTTAGCTCTTCTATCAGATTTTAAACTGACTAATTCACTCAAGGTCGATCCATGAAAATCATAATCCCTATAAAATCTTCCCTACAGGTGAAGGTGTATTCAAAATAGGAAGAAAACTAGTTTCAGAGTATACTTAAAAAAGTATGACAAACTTTCCTTTTAAGATTTTAAGCAGATATCATCCCTTGTATGATACATACAGATTGATTTCCCCAACTTAAAAATATTAAAATATAAGGAAGATGGTGAAAGGAAATTAATGTAATGATTGCCCTCATCTAAGCAAAATGAAAATTGAAGTGGTGAAAGGAAATTCAATGGGAGAAGTATATAAATTCACTGGGGTACTGAACATGCTCACTGCCAGTGAAGAAATATCTATGATATATGTATGGTTGTCATATATATCTACATAACTTACTCTGACATCTAGTTCCCTTTTCAGTAATATTTACATTCTCGACCAGCAAGGGATCCCATAAATAAATTATTACATCTACTTAACCTTGATGCGAACAAAGTCGATCAATGTCTGATATTTCAGTTAAAGTCATTTTGATTATCTTGAACAGATCCGAACTTAGTTTCAAGAAAGAGAAATTTTTAATAGCCTAACTTGAGATCGATAGTTGGAGATTTTTTGAAGGTTTTCTGCGATTGGTTGAAGTTCAATTTTTCTCTGTATGATTAATCCCTAAAAGTGCTTCCCATAAATGCAATAATAACTCTATTAACCCAATAAAGGCACTTGGTCTACTGTTCTTTCACAGCTCACAGGGAGCCACAATCCCCAGATGGATCCTATGTTGGAACACATTTAATTTTGAGATTTTGAGCTTTACCACGTGTCCTTTTGATTTCAACGATGAAGATTAACTTCAGAACTCTGGGCTTTGGGACTTCGAGAATTCTCACTTCACACATTCAACTTTCTTTTGAAGTGGTTATTCCTGAAGTGAGAGATTTGGCACCACGTGTCCTTTTGATTTCAACAACGGAGATTTACTTCGGAACTCCAGGATTTGGGACTTCAGGAATTCTCACTTCACACATTCAACATTTTTCTGAAGTGGTTATTCTCGAAGTGACAGATCGGGTGCCGTGTGTCCTTTTGATTTCAACGACAGAGATTTACTTCGGAACTTCGGGAATTCTCGCTTCACACATTTAACTTTCTTCCGAAGTGGTTATTCCTGAAGTGAGATATTTGGTGCCATGTGTACTTTTGATTTAGATGACTGGGATTTACCTCAGGACTCTGGGCTTCGGGCGTTCTGAAATGCATAACACCAAAAACCTTCTGAAGTGACAGATATGTTGACACGTGTCTACTTCGATCAACGGTCTATATGGACTTCGATTATTCGGGAGTTATTTACTCAAAACTGCTTGAAGCCTTCTGGAGTATGAGATAGATGAATACGAAGATCATATGACATGTGTCCCCCGCTTAGATCGATGGACAGGAATTGCATGAAATTCACTCTATCTTCTCTACATATGACCAAGATTTGTGGCTTCAAATGAACCTTTGGGCGGTTATTTCACTTTGCAAGATCCGACGACTTATGTTTCTCTTGCCTAGATCAACGATCAAGAGATATTGCGGGGTGCGGAGTTGTGCAGGGTTTAATTTCGAGAGGCGGTCCTACAATTTAAAACGCGGTTTTCTCTTGGGGTTACATGTCATCACCATATGCATTGGGGGGTGAAAAGCAGGTTAACTCAAAACCATTTCTTTGCTCTCCCTCAAAATAGAGAACCTGTCACACTTTCTTAGCCTCTCACACCTCACCACCTATCCCCCACTCTTACTACATGTCACCTCCTGAAAAATGCGCCACCTTCCCATAACGAGATTGCATTAAGCTAGTAGTCCAATCGCCATTGCCACAACTTCAACCGCAATTATTTACGCCAGTAAAATCATTTCAGGTGATAGATGACTCAAGACACAGTCAACAACAAAGACCAACAACGCAACATAAGTTAAATATAGATCATCAACATATGAAATCAAATTAAATCCAACTAAATTTTAAATATTCCTATGATATACATTCATAAACAAAACATTTCTTTCGTAGATCATTGTAATTGGTTTCAAACCGAAACATTTATTTCAGAGATCATTGTAATCAGTTTCAAACCAAAGGAACTCATCTGGTATAAATATTAGGAGTTTTGGAGGTATCAAAGAGAGGGGGGACAGCCTGAGAGCCTTCGAGGCTCAGATTGTAATGTAGTCTTTTCAACAATGCATTTGAAAAAACAAAAGAGATTCTATATCTCGTTATGTTAAATTCTGTATTTTTCCTATGTTTTGTTTTTTAATTTTTCATTAATTCTCTTTCTTCTGATCCTTCTTTTATCCAACTTTTAATAGTTACAATTCAGTGAGACTTCTGCTGTGACTAATTAAGAGCATTCTTTCAAGTGCATTTTTTCCTCTTTTCTGCTATGAGTAGAACATTACCTTGTTCTTAATTGTTTTTCTTTATTTACAAGTTATATTTTTTCATATCTTTTCCTCTATCTTGCTGTGAGTGAGACAAGACCTATGTCCAGATATTTGAAATCATTGTCATTCTTTTACTGAAAGGAAGACCAAATTTATTAGCATTGGATACTTGGATTTTTTTTTCCAGTTTTGTCTATCTCTTATCTTCTATCCATCCTCATAATTTTAAATGTATTTAGCAGACAAGATCATGCATTTTTGTTTATTATTTTTAATGGCTGAAAGGTTCTTTCAAACCTAGTTCTAGAAACCTCCAATAACTGATCAATCAGCCATTATTATCTTTTTCAAAATGTGCTAAGGCTTGGATCTATTATAGCCTAGAGTCAACTCTTGTGAGAACACCTTGAAGTGAGAGGTTCCTCCAAAATAGTCGCTTGATGAAGATGTGTTTATTTCTAACAGTAGGAGTTGAAAGATGTGTGAAAAAGTCTCCATCATTTTGTTCCTATGTTGTGCAAGAGCTTACTCAAGCAATAGGTTAATAGAATTTTCCACTCCGTCATTTTTATTTTCTTCCACCATAGAGGGTTTCTTGGGTGTACGAGAGAGATTTTCCTCAAGAGAGAGAATATTGATACCCAACTTGCTATACTCGGACCTCGTTGGGGACATGCACTGAAAAATGATCAAGATCAACCTTCTCTAATACCATTGATCCAAATTATTTTTGGAACGAAATGAAATCATATATATTACAATGAAATACACATAAAAATTGCCCGAAACAAAGAAATACAACAACACATGATTTCTATTAATGAAAGAATTGTAAAGATATGGTAAAAATACAAAGTGCAAGACTCGCTAGAATGGTGGAAGCTTTATCTCTGAGAAGAGATGTGACGGTTACGCTCATTCGCCAAAAGATCATTAAAATAAGGCTTTGAAGGCCCTTTTATGATTCCAAAACCCTAGACATCCAAAAACCTAACCCTAGGAGATGAAGTTCTGAAAGTCACGGGGGCCTTGTTTGGGTAAGTTAGTAGATTAACTTCCCGGGGTGATAACATTTGCATACGATCTTCGTTTTAGACGTGTGATAGTTCATTGGAAAGGTATTTTCAAATTGTGAATCAGTATATAGTTTGACTATAGAAATCCAAGAAAACATTGTTTAGATCCCTAAGACGACCTTGGAAGTACAAAAAGATGTATTGACATGAAAACTTCCAAATAATCCAGTTGGAATAGGTGAGAGGCCACCAATATCCACATGGATTCTATGTAGGTCTTCAGGACAGCCCTGCAAGTGCATAACCCACAATTACAAATAAATGTCCCCATTACAGAGAAATGTATTGAATTGAAAATTGTCCAGATGAGCCAGTTGGAATATGGAACAGGTGGGTGGGTGGCCACCAATATCCACCTGGATCGGTCCCCTACCATATGTTTTGGTCCTCATATTGATGACAAAGAGGAATTTATGGCACCCTTCTATGTGACCTTAAATATTCATGACAATATGCTACACAATTGTATGCTCGATTATGGAGAATCACACAATATTATGCCCAAAGTATTCATGGAAATGTTGGGGTTAGAAATAATCACACCATATCACGACCTCTATTCATTTGATTCCAGAAAAGTGAAGTTTTATGGGTTGATTAAATACATGGTTGTCACCTTGGACCAACTTCTTGTTAAAAGCATCATGGTGGACGTGGTGGTGGCTGATGTACCAGCTGATTATGGCATGTTGTTATCCATAACATGGGTAAGAAATTTGGGAGGCATTATACAAATGGATATGAATTATGAAATTGTTCCAATTTTTGGAGGATAACTCAAGAGGCTATATCGAGAAATGAAGTTTTATTATGTGTTCAGTGATCATATCAACCCTCTGAATCATCCCATATATTTTTTTGATGAAGATCTGGGCTTTTGTATCATATATGTAAATGAAGAGTACAATGAAACTCCAACGCTTGTTGATCCTCTTGTAATCCCAATGGAAGAAGTGGATGGTATATGTAAATTGTTTTTTGATGGTGCATGATGAAAAGAAGGAGTTGGGGATAGCATAGTGCTCATCTCCCCTACCAAAAAAGAAATGCATTTTTCCTACAAACTTGAGTTCAAGGCCACAAATTGTTGGATATGTGTGATATTATTTCCACGACTAGAACTAGTGTCTATGTTGCATCAGGAACTCAGGGGGGTAATAGGGGGATTTAGAGGGGGGAGAATCCCCCCTATATGGGGGGTTTGCAAGGGGGAGATATCCCCCCTGCATAGGGGTTCAGGGGAAGCACCGCCAATTTTTTGTTTTTTACCAATTTTCGTGTCCAAGTTTAGGCAGTTTTTGGGCACATGGTTTTTTGCCGATGGTTTTATATTTCCAGTTAAAGAATTAGGGTTGTTGACTAATGTAGGCCATTGGATTAGGTTTTTGGATGTCACTGGATCCTATATGTATATTTTATTGTAAACAATGTATAAAGTGGAATGAATATAGAATATGTTGGTTTTCGTGGTTTGGGTTTCTAGGGGAAAAATATTTGTGTAATGTGTGTATTTTCCATTGTATATTTTCTGTTCTTTTATTGAAAATTTGTTTGCAGTAAAATATTGTACTAGGTTAAAATCTACATTTGGTATCAAAGAAATTATTGGGTTCAAGGGGATGCCTTCATGGTCAGGGGTTTGGCTCGGGACTATGATAATCCTTCTTGCGGTGGGAGATCTATGGTATTGATTCTTCAAGTGAAAAGAAATGGCGAGCAATTCGAAAATAGAGATCGATAAATTTAATGGGAAAAGTTTTGAACTGTGGAAGCTCAAGACGGAAGATATGTTGATATACATACATCAATGAATCACGGTGGATCTAGGTACTGCACCTATACGAACGTCAGCAAATGACTGGACAAATTTGGATTGGAAGGTGAAGAGAACAATCTAGTTGTGTCTCTCGGATTCAGTATTACTGAATGTGTTAGGGGAAACTACAACCAAGGAGTTACAGAATAATTTATCGAACTTGTATCAATCTAAGTACCCAGTAAATAAACTATTCCTGTGGAAGAAGTTGTATAACCTAAGGCTGAGAGATGGAGACTCAGTGACAAAGAATTTGAATGATTTCAATACTTGTAAGTCAGTTATTATCTGTTGAGATTAAAATTGCAGATGAAGATAGGTGTATTAGTTTACTATGCTCTTTACCATATTCATGGGATAGTCTGGTTGTGGCCATAGGTAGTAATACAACTACCTTGAGTTTCAATGATGTGGTCTCATACTTGTTGTCGAAGGAGATGAGATGGAATAACATGGAAGGATAGAGCACAGATGCATTATTTGCAAGAGGAAGATCCCATGATAGAAACAGATCTAAGTACTCAAGTGGTAGATATAAGTCTAATGGTATATCTAAATATCCCAAAAATATTGTAAAGGTATGTTGGAGATGTGGAAAAGAAGGGAACTTCAAGAAGCAATGTAGATCCAAAAGAGTTGAGAAAGTGAAGGGATGTTAAGGTGATCCCTCTACAGATGAAAAGACCTCCAAGGAATAATGAGGATATTTTACTTGGATTCTTCAATCACACATGCAGATCATGATGCATGGATGGTTGACTCAGGTGCATCCTTTCATATGACTCCCCACAATGAGTGGTTCTGTGAATATGAAAGGTATCATGGAGGTAATGTTTTCCTAGGTGATGAATTGATAGCCAGAATCATAGGATGATGAAAACTTAAGTTGAGGATCATATATGGAAGGATTAGAGCACTTCTTGGTGTTCTCCACATCCCAGGATTGGCCAGAAATTTCATTTTTGTAGGAAAAATGGAAGATGGACGAGTAAAAATAGTATTTGAAAAAGAAACCTGTAGGATGGTTCGAGGAGAAATGGTGTTGTTGAAGGGAGTTTGGATTGGAAATTTGTATAAGATGAAAGGAATAACTATTAGTAATGGGTGTAATAGTTACATTGTTCCTAATATTGGAGCATAAAAAGAAAAAAACTCCTACAGTCTCTGGAGAAAAGGTTATGTTGTGGCATCAAAGAATGGGGCATATCGAAGAGAAGGGTATTTGAATAATACATGGTAAAGGTATGGTTGAATTTACGTATAAATTCTCTCTGGATTTTGATTTCTGTGAACATTGTGTATATGGGAGGAAAAATCGGGTAAGATTCCCCTTCGGTGCAACGAGGGCAGAAGGAATTTTACAGCTAGTACACAATGATGTGTTTGGACCTGTGATGATTCCATCATTGGGAAGATAAATGTACTATGTCTCACTTATAGATGAATTCTCAAGGAATACTTGGATATATTTCCTTGGGAATAAATATGAAGTCTTTGACAAGTTTAAAGAGTTTAAGGGTCTTGTTGAGAACCAAACAGAGAAAATAATTAAGGTTCTGAGGAAACATAATGGTGGAGAGTTCTGTGGGAATGAATTTAAATAATTATGTAATAAATGAGATATAGAAAGGAAGAATACTACTCCTTATACATGTCCACATAATGGAGTTGCATAAATGATGAATAGGATGTTGATGGAAAAAAGAAGGTGCATCCTAAGTGGTGCCAGGTTAGGGAAATAATTTTGGGCAGAGACAGTGGGTACTACATGTTACCTGGTCAATAGATCACCCTCATCAACATTACATGAAAAGACTCCACATGAGGTATGGAATCGTAAAAAACCATCTCTCACACAGATAAAGGTATTTATCTGTGAGGGCTATGTTCATATTCCAAAGGAATATATGAGTAAGCTAGATAAGAAGGTTGAAAATTGTATCTTTATTGGGTACAAAGATGGTCTTAAAGGTTATAAGATTCTGAACCTAGACACTAAGAGGGTTGTGTATAGACGAGATATGGTATTTATAGAAATGAAGGATGTTGTAAAACATGAAGTCCTACCAAGTAAGGAAGAACCAGAGAAAATAGAGTTTGAGGCAAATGAT